>LKNJ01002138.1:0-69232 GCA_002120245.1 Maccullochella peelii | reverse complement strand
CAGCATCACAGACCACCCACCCGCTGTGCATTTTTTTTGGTATACAAGAAAATATATATTTTTTTGAACATTAACAGATCAAAATTTCTGTCTCTCAGGTGTGCAGGACATCACAGAAAATACACCAAGTGCAAAGATGAAATCATCCAGAGTGTGAAGAGCGCAGAGGACAGCCTCTCACGGCTCATCTGTCAAAAGGTCACCTGTCTTGCTGACTGCACTGACCAGCAAGCCAAGCTCAGAGTATGTATGAAGCTTATCCTCTTCAAGGTTCTGTATTTTTCACTACTTTTTAAAGTAAAAGGTATGACAGAAAGTGAGAACAGTAAAGAATTAAAGAAAATTGGCCTGGATAATGTTTTTCAGCTTTTTGTCTTTGACGTTTTCTGCTTGCAACTGTTGATTTCTTCTCTCTCAATTTGATTGATCGCTGTTGCTCATTACCTCTTTATCTTTACTCATATAATAAAACTTAATTTGATTGACATGCCTCTCTCTTGTGCAGGCTCTGTCTGAGGAGGTGGAGTCCCTGCAGAGGCGTCTGGAGGAGCTGAAGGAGTGGTGCCCAGAGCAGAGCTGTCGTGGAGGCAGGGAGGCCACCATGACTGCTGTCTGGAAACGGGTATCAAGACTACGTCGCTGCACACAAGAGCTGACAACTCGTAGTAAACACAGGATCGCAGAGTGGAGTGAAATCACCAACAGTGTAAGTAAAATATTTTTTAAGCAGCGACTGATTTAATGAATATCCAGTAAGAGCAGTGTGTAGAATTTTATCTTGTAAAGGCCACTATGTATTTATTTTACAGTGGTTTGTTTGCTCATATTACTATAACTAAGTTACTAAAGTATTATTAAGACCATACTGTGTGCGGCCCCTCCTCTCAGGTGGAGAAGGCCTCTGCTGTCCTGGAGCAGGTGGAGGCGGAGCTTCCTGATGGCTCCCGGGTGAAGGCCTCCACCGAGGAGCTTCAGGACCTGCTGCAGTCCTGGGAACAGTACCGGGACAGCCTGGACTGCGATCACCGAGCCTTGTCCGCACTGGAACTGCGCGCTGCCAGGCTGCTGGGTGTCCCCGCACACCTGGAGCAGGCTCCTCCCACTCCACTCTGTCAGCAGCTGCAGGCGATGCAGGGTCGATACGGCAGGTAAGATGGTGTTTGATGTGCATTTGATAACTTTATTTACATGACTGTGGCTGAGGACTTTCGGTAAAGATCTTTGACAGTCCAGTTTGAAATTGTTTGACTGGTCACCTCACATTTATGTAGAGGATAACTTGCATCATCAAGTGTAAATCTCCTGCATCACCTTCCTTTATATCTCATGTAAACCACAGTCGCGCCGCAGATGTATGACATTTAGAAACACTAATAACAGACTAACAGTTCCATTGCCCAAAATAACCTTTTCTTGATTTCTGATTCTCATTGAACAACCATCAGCAAAAGTTCAAGACAAGATAAAAACATTTGTGTGAAATTTGAGGTCTCTCCTTTTGTTAATGTATAAATGAACCCCATTCATAATGATTTCTGCTCTTGTAAAATCTAAATTGAGAGAATTTTTTTTCAGTCCAATAAGCAATCAGGGGAAAGTGGGTCGGACGTAGACTGCAGTGCCTCCGAGTATTTAAATACATTTACACTGACAGTACTTTAACTGCCATGAAGCTCTGTGCTTTGAATTTAATGGTGGTTGTTATTCTCAATGCAAACTCTCACTTTCCTGGATTCAAGGTAAGAGGCTATAAAGTTGTTAAATTATTGTTTAAATTGTTGGACGTGTGTGTGTGTGTGTGTTTTCACAGTCTGAAGCAGAGGAGCAGGGAGGGTTTGGGGGCGGCCCAGACGGAGCTGAAGGAGAGAGAAAAGGTTCGGGAGGAGCTGCAGGGTGTCCAGGTTTGGCTGGAGGCTGCAGATGGTCTTGTGTCAGAGATGGAGCAGAGCAGCAGCACACAGGAGCTTCAGGTGGGACACTCCTCTAAACTAGTGTTCATCAGGGTTACACCAAACCTCCTGCTTGTTTTCTTTGGTCAGAATCCTAAAGAAGAAGTTTCATCGTTACTTTACAGCAAACCTGCATTTATTTTGAACAGTAAAGTATTCCATTTGATGGAATACATTCAATACACCTGTGTGTATGATGTATGATCATACATTCAATACACCTCAATTCAGCCTGTTGTTCACTGTTGTTGTTCTCTGAGAATCACTTCACAAGGACACAGAACTTCATTCATTGTATGCTACAGTAATTAGTATTAAGTCACTAATACCAACACATTGCACCAGGATGTTCAATCTACCATCTTTTCCATATAAAATAAGGCTGTATGTGACCCATGACTTGGAAAAACAAATGTCGCATGGTCTCACAAGTAGCTTCTTAGTAGCATTTGTCAGATTTTATTGGGCACACTTAAATTTAATTAACTAATTTGATTGGCTGTATGGAAACAAGTCTACGTAGTCAGAGAACTAACAGTATTCTACCATTATTTTTTTCCCAAGAACACAGGACATGTGAGTTACAGAGCAGATATGTATGATGTACAGTAGCTGGAAAAAACAACGTTTTCCAAATTTCTGTTGGACTTAAAATCTAAGCATTTCTCAATTCTCAAATTTTCAATAAGCAAGCGACCCCCCGAGACCCTCTGAAGGACCTCTGGGTGTCTCCAGATTCCAGTTTAGGACCCTCATTCGCACATCACAGTGTGCTCAGAGTTCAAGTGTGTCTCTCCCTCCAGCCAGTGGGGTTTAAATAATAAGTCTCTAATGAGTTTCATCGTCTGAACTGAAAACACAAGGATGCATTTGTACTCACTGTAACCAACACTATAGCTCGTTGCTATTTTTATAAACAGCACATGAAACACACTCAGTTACATATCTGCAGCCCGAAGACTTCTCAACAACTACACACTGAAAGTGATGCATTACAAACGTTATGACAGTCTAATACAGTGTAACATTGAGTTACACAGTTATACAGTGGGTAGTTTCAACACAAGTAGTGTGTTAATGATTCTCATGAAGCCCAGCTGGTAGCGAGCTTACAAATACTGTAAATAAATATAGGGTTTGGTCTCAATATTTACATTGAATCCTTCTTCATATCTGCAGATCCAAAGCTTTTAAAAGTTCTAAATGAACTGTGTGGTGCCAGTAAATATGAAACGTCTGAATCTAAACGTTGGCTTGGCCTCAGGCCCAGAGGCTGTTTGGTGTTCACTCCTATGAACCCACCAACCTGCAGAATCACTCTGCCCTTTGTCCCGAAACCTGAGCAGAGGCCAGCATCTCCTTATCCACTCCACACACACACACACACACACACACACACACACACACACACACACACACACACACACACATTTCCCTTCCCGTTGCAGAGGGTCCGTATTGATGAAAGACCTGAACACCCCCTCCATCACCCCACATCTCTCCCCCCATCACTCCCACTACCCTCTCCCCTCCTCTTAAACCAGACACCTTTTGTTCCACGTTGTAAGTGGATCTTCCAGGTGGTCTTTGTATCCAAGTCAGTCCATGGAGACACACACACACACACACACTCAGACATTTTTACTTCAGTACTTGTGAGGACACTCATTGACATAATACATTCCCTCGGCCCTTACCTCATGTAAAACCAATCGTAACCTTAACCCTAAAACCAAGTCTTAACCCTCAAATAGCCCCTTTCAAGAAGTGAGGACCAGACAAAATGTCTTCAGTTTACAAATATGTCCTCACTTTTCTAAAATGTGTAAATGTTCTAAATTGTCCTCACTTTCCAAAACATCCACAGACTTTCTTGACATGGCGTCTTTTTCCAAAAATGTCTCTTAAAACGCAAATCGGTCCTCACAGAGATAGACACACAAGAACACACACACACTTTGCACTCACCATGTCACACTCTTTCTCATGCAAAGAAACTGTCTCCCCGTACCCTCTCTTCCTCCCTCCCTTTGTATCTCTCACACACACACACACACACACTCAGTTTCCCATAGTGATAACAAGATGCACCTCCCTCTTCAGCAGATCATCGGACACATTCAGACCCAGGTAGTCTCCTCCATATTATCTCTCACATTTGAAGAGATTTTTCGTAGTTAATGTAGGTTGTTATTGTAAATAAGAATCCCGTTGAGGTGAAAAGAGTTCACTTTAACTATTGTGGAACTGAAGGACTTTGAAGAGGTAGGCTCTGCTTGATGAAAGCAGCACAGGAGGGAGAGAGCTGACTGCCTAACAAAACACTGAGAGCTTACGAGCGGTTTGTTTGGTGATAGATGTAGATAAGATCGATGTCTGTGTTCTTTTGCTCCAAAATACTGAAAGGTTTCTACTATTTGACTGAAAAACTCGATAAAATTTAAACCCTTCCTGACAAAGTGTTGCAGATGCGGATGTTTGTAGAAAGTGAGGTGTCACTGACCGTTCTGCTTGAATCTGCTTACAAGTGTTTTTTGAAGGAGGCATTTATTCGGTGTTGAGAAATGGTCCTCGCAAAGCTGATTTGTGGCAGTTTCTAATGAAATGTCAAAAAAGAAAATAGTGAGATTTTTGATTATTGCTGCAGAACACAAAGCTTTATGAGACTTTCTGTTTCCTCTCTACAGCCTAGACTTCACCATCCTCCTTTTCTCATTTGGTTTTTCTGTGCCCTGTGCATTTACACAGTTCTCCTCTCTCTGGTTTTAGGAGGTTCACAGCCAGCTGTGTACCCAGAAGGCTTTGCTCCAGCGCATCATGGAGAGCCTGAGGATGAAGTACACAGACATGTACACTCTGGTACCGGTCGAGATCGAAGGCCAGCTGAAGGAGGTCACACAGTCACTGCAGAAAGTAGAAGTAAAGGTACACAAGCACACTTTGATTTTAATAGAGCTCAGGTTAAGCTGAAGAATTGATTGGCTCTTAATCAGCCAATAACAGCTTGAATCACAGAGTTAAAGAGTCCTGTTACCGTAATACAGGGAGGGGTGTTACACATTGGAGTTTATATACTTTTGGTTGCTTGAACCAACGATCTGATAGGATTACATCTGTATGTGGCTAAGTAATGACTAAGAAAGAAAAAGAGCAAATACAATGGGAATAGCCTCGCATAGAAAATCCTTCAACTTCAAATTCAACTTGAAGTTAAAGACAATTACATACAGACATCTGTACAGTTGACGTATCTGTCATTGTTCATAATGCTGGACACACAATAAACTAACCATTAACAAACTCTTGCATTTTTAATAGTGTAGACAGAAAGAAAAATGTTGATAATCAAATGTTTGAGACAAAAACAAATCCAAGACTTCTATAGGCCTGAGTTGAAAACAGAAAGCTGTTTCCTATTGTAATTGTTCATGTTTGTGCTTGATTCATCCATCAGGTGGGGGAGGCGGTGGAGAGGAGTGGTCCCGTCCACAGGCTGGGGGCAAAGCTGTCTGAGATCCAGGCTGGCCTGAGGTCAGTTCAGAAAAGACTTGAACAGAGAAGCCCCACTGTGACTCAAGCGAAGATCACTCAGAAGGTGGGTAGTGACATGGACGTGACCTGGCTGGATTATTACCACTCTGAAATCTGTCTTCTTACAGAAAAGAGAATCAGATGACTAATAATGGTCGATAGTTAGGTAGATAATAAGGTGTGGAGTCAAACTTTGGTTTCAACATTTCTCCAAGCTGCAAAGCATCTGTTTCTTTGAGTTATTTCTGCATTGAGTCATTTGGAAGGCCATGGGAAGAGTTTTACTTGGTCCTGATATCTTTATAAAGCCAATAAAGATTTCTGTTTGTTTTGTAGTGTATTTGGGGCTTTGTGAAGAACTTGGGCAAATAGGAACATCAAATAAGGAACATTGTTTTCACCACAGAGTGCACCTGATTCTGTAAAATAGAGTCAAATTTAAACTTACACATAAAACTAGTGAGAGTAAATGCTGTTTAAAAACTTAAAAGTCAAGGTGATGTTAATGGTGTCTTTTGTTATTTTAAAGTCATATTTCATGTGTTTCTGTTATAATGAGTACAATATCAAGGCTGAATAAATCAATAGATATTTACATATGATGGTGTGTCTGTGCACAGCGTGTGTGGGATGAGCTGGACGTGTGGCACTCGTGTGTGGCGGCGCTGGAGGTGGCCATGCAGGACTTGGAGAAGCCAGAGGAGGCGCTGACCCTGACTGAGAGACTTGTGGAGGTCCAGCAGCTCCACTCCCACCTGGCCAAACAGGCGGAGCAGAGGACCACCCTCATCAGCAAGGTCGGAATGACCTCAGTTCCCTTCAGTCCTCTTTTTCACATCTGAAGCTCCCAGTGTTTAATGTTCCCTGTCTAATTCCATGTTTATGATTTCTGAGTCGTAATTACAAGCTGTTGTGTGCAGATGTGTTTGGTGTCAAACAACAAATTGTGTGTAATGACAAGTTTTCTTTGTTGCTGTTGTCATTTTTAAATCAGGCAGCCCAGAACCTACGTGTTTAATTAATGTTTGTTTTCAGTCATCACTGGCAAACATCTGATGTTATGTATCACTCATATTTGCCCGTCAACACTTGTTAGCGGACCATTTAACAGTGTCATTAGGAAACACTCATAATGCCCTTCTCACAAGCATTGCAACTCAGCAGCCTCTGACTACAAAAAGTTCAGTTTCCCCACATCTACAGTAAATACATCACTTCTGACAGCTTCGGAAAGTGTTACCTCAAATTAAACTCCCAAGTTATTGTGTCTCTGTGATGCCATCTTACTGCTGCCATCTAGATTTTGATAATGTACCCAATTCAAGTGTGTGTCAGAGCTTGTAACGGTTGGTAGCTATGCAGCAGGGCTCATGCAGTTGAGTAAATGTTGTTTGTGTTTCTGGTCAGATCCATACGTGGCTTCAGGAGCATCAGGAGATGATCAACAGCTCTAAAAGCTGGATGGCTGAGGCTCAGACGTGGCTCGCTGCCCCCTGCACCTACACCACCGCGAAGTCTCTGAGCAGCCATGTGCACGCTCTGCAGGTTGGTACTGTAATCTGTCCTGTCTACACTACCCTTTCTTTATAGCACTTTACTGTAATGTACATTTCAATTGTACAAACAGACTGTTTTTAAAATTTGCATTGGTTGAAAAAACCCCAAATGCTTCTTGATGGATCTTTCCTGATTATCAACACATTTGTCAACAAAAATTGCGTTGCAGACGGTGTTGGATGACTCGGCACAGATCCGAACCACCCTGCAGGGCTTCAGCTCAGTGCTGAAGGAAATGTCGCAGGTTTGCGACGTCACAACTCTCCAGGAACAACTGGTCGAAGCCGATCGCCAAGTGGGCAACGTTCAGGACACCTTCACTGCCCCTCTGTCTCAACTGGAGCATGCTGCTGCCGTGAGTCTTAGATCTTTGAAGTCTTTGAACACAAATTATTTATTGTATTTCTGTTAGCTTATCTCTCTGCTCGTGGACTTTTCTGTTTTGTAAATGGTCAGATATATTGATTGATCTCTTGCTGTCTAGGAGGTGGAAGCCATTGAGAGTGAAGTCAGGCGGATGGAGAATGATGTGGCTGACGTCAAGACCTTATTATCGTCTCCAGAGACTTTCCCCAGCCCCAGAGAAGAAAGCCTCAAGGTGAGACGAGGCGAAAGAAGCTTTTTTTCCATCAGTGGTTTTCATTTGATATCAACATGGTGTGATTGTCTGTATCATGAGTGAAACTGATCAAGTGATTGCTAACTCCAGAGTCAGTCAGTGCTTGCTTTTATAGCTCAAACTACAAATTCTAAATGGTGGAAGACAAAAAAAAGAACACATTTCTGAGCTGGTCCGCTTTATCAGCCAGAAATTTGAAAGAGTATCTGTTTTTCTGAATGTGTACAGGCTATTGAGCAGAGGATCCAGTCCATGAGGAGGACTATTGCGGAGATCCAGAAGTGTAAACCAGGCCTTTGTCTTCCAGAGAAGGCTGAAGAGACTCTGACTGTCTTTACTGTAGTGGACCAGCTCCAGACTCTGCTGCTGGAATTGGAGAAGGTCAGTCAATCAATCAGGCAGTCAGTCAGTCAGGTACTTAAACTAGAAGAGGCCTTCACTGAACCTCCTGCTTTACTCTTTTTGTAGAAGGTCCCTGCTCTGTTCATCCAGCAGCCTCCGACTCCGATTCAAGCCAAAGCTCAGTCGGCCCAGCAGACGACCTCTCAGCCTCATCTCCTAAAATCCACGTCAGTGGAGGCTGAGGTGAGTTTGGGTCACAGCTTTATGTTTGAATGAATTGTTCTACAATGCCTGCGACAGTAGTTACTTTGGTTAAGGGACTTAAAATTCTATATTGCCACGATTATGTGCAACACCAAAGTCATCATTTTTAGAAAACAAGAAATAATCAATTCAACAAATACTATACTTTGTGCTGTCTCTCAGAAGGAGGACACGGAGCAGGGCCGAATCAGAATTGCCCACGTTGAAGCGGACATACTGAAGAGATCCGGAGCCACGCTGCTGACTGTGGAGCAGTCCTCACCTGAACAGAGACCGTCCTGGACACCTGACAGCACTCCGGTAAGGAAGCCCGAAACACTGAAAGAAACAACCAAACTATTGTGCCCTGAGATAACTTTGTTATGATATGGCGCTATATAAATAAAATTGAATTGAATTGAATATTGAACACTGTATCTTTACATGCGTGCAATCTTCTGTGGTGTTGGTTCTCACTGTTATCTCATCACAGGATAATAAAACCTGTGTTTTAAATATCAAATACTCACCACCTGTAGTGTTGAAAGGTGTTATGGTATATTAGAAGAAGGTGTAGAGTGAGTGGTACTAACATGCCTGCTTACCCATGCTTCCATGTGTCCAAGTTATTTAACATATTGCAAATGTTTTGTGGTTTCCCTGCATGCTTAATACAGCTATTGTTTTCTTTTGGAAAGTATTATGAGTATGCGTTTAGTATTTACTGTTAAAAGTGCAGAGAGTGCACTCATCGTGTGGCGTGGACAATCTTTGTTTAAACCCACAGAACTTTTTTGGTGAAATTGTAGTGGAAATCCCAGTGTTTCTAAAAGTACCAAATGTATCAGGCTGAATTTAGAGGGAATATTTGAATTTGATGTAATGTCTCTGCTATAAAAAATGTGGTGTCTTGAGTTTTAATATTGATTTATTGGAGACATCACGGCTAAATGTCCCTATACAAATGATAACACTCAGGCAGTGCATGCAATACACGTGTTGACAATGCAGTAAGTTCATGAGAAAATAGTGAAAACATTCACTTTTATGTATTTATTTTGCAGTGTTAAGACATCTTTTAAAATAATTCAATGATCTACATTTAAAAAAAGCACATTTTCTTTTCACCAAATTTCATTCAGTGGACATGTTTTTGAGATATCCTGCTAATTATCAAACAGAGCTTAGAGAACATACGTTACAGCTGCTCTTAGTGCAAAAGTCAACAATGACAGTCATTAGCAGCAGCAGCAGTGGCCAGCTTGCAGCTCAGTGTCCCAGATGCACTTTTGACCCCCCCCCCCCCGTGTGACTCTGCACATGAGCGTGTTTCCGTGTCAGCAGCGGGAGCATGAAGGCGTGCTCCAGGCTGAAGAAGCCAGAGAGAAAAAAGGGAGTGAGGCGCAGAGAGTGGAAGAAGGTGGAGGAGGTGTTTTATGGTGGCTATGGGAGGCTTTCCTGGGCGTTTCTCCAGAGGTAAAGAAGCCCGAGAATCGCTGTGGAAAAACCTTTCATCCATTTTCTTTCTCTGTCCTATATTCCTTTTGGTCACCTCTTTTTCCCCTCGGAGTTCCTTGTGTCCCACGGTCAGCTACTTACAATGTAGGTTAGGGGTTTTGTGTACCAACTAGTTTTAATACAATATAAAAGCAAAGTATCTGAAAGTTGATTCATTATTTTAGATTGATAATACACCTGAGCCCATATGACTGATCTCTATGACATAAATCCCAACAATCTAGTTCCAATTTAATTATTTTCTTACAACTATATGACTAAGATTTGACCTTTTTTGACCTGGGTCACTCTGCTCTCCACATCACTGCTGGCAATGAGTTCCTCACCACTACTACCATCTCTCTACTTATAATATCAGCTGCTTCCTGCTTCTACAAACCCTTTCCTGATCCTTAATATCCCTATCAATCACTGCAGTTTCCAATTCCGTGTATTTTCTACTTCAACCTCCCTGTTTCTGGATTTTGTTCTTCCTCTAGAGAGCAGTATTGAACAGTGTTTGTAATGTGTGTGACAGCACCATAGATGAATGAATTCTGGTAACTCAACAGTGTTCTCTCTTTCAGCCATGTGACGTTTTGGTTTGGTTGTTTATATGGACTGTTTTTAATATTTGTCATTGTTGGTGTTAGGAACCTGTGGATGTTGTCTCAGAAGAGACTGAAGCTGCCACTGGACAAAGCACTGAACAGACTGGAGAAGATGGACAGGTAACTCAACTCTCAGCACTGTCAAACATCATCATTGGCTCCTGTTGAAATTAAAGTCAGAAAATATGCATTGTTGGTTTTAGTCTGTTTATGGGATTTGTTGGCAGTTACAAAAATATACAATATCACCAGCCTTATCTATGAATTAATCTCCATTACAGGTTTTGGTGGAGCTTTTGTTTCTTATTTCTTATATTATTGATGCCAACTTTTATATTCTTGGCAAATCCTTTAATATGAATGAATAAATATTGAAAACTGCCAGTAAGAGCCATTTGTTTAACAATACAGCAGGTCATACAAGATAACGTAACAAAAAGACCTCAATAACAGTTTGTAATATAAATCCATAACAGAGTGTATGAGTAACTGTGTGGTAACCCTGCAGACTAATCGATCAATGAATTTAACTGACTGACCTTCTAACCCTGCTCATGTTTCTTCAGGATGTTGAGGGCCCCACTGACACCACAGAAGCAAGTTCATCTGAAGCTTTATCAAAGCCCCTGGGCACAGTCAGAGCTGAGTCACTGCCTGAGAGCATGGTAAACACAGCCTCCAAATCCGACTCTGGGTCCCAGCAGAAATGCGTAGTCTCCTAGATCTAGAACTTGTATGACTAAAACTTCTCACTTCTTCTTGATCTAAGCATTGAACTTCCAGCTTCTTCTAGAGCTCTTCTAGAGCCTTAGACTTGATTTTTTTCCCCCTCAAGAGCCAATCCAAGAACTCCCATTTATTCTGAAACCAATCCTAGAGCCTCCCACCTCTTCTAGAACCTACCCTAGAATTCCCATTGTCGTTCCTTCTAGAACCAAGCCTAGAACACCAGTGTTTTCAATCTATCAGAAATCCCCCAAGTTATTTTAGATCCAACCTTAGAGGTCCTCTAGAATCAAGACAAGATTTCAAAGCTTTCTCTAGAATCTCATTGCAGAAACCTCGAAACTACCCGTTTTTCTAGAGCAAACAAAGAGCTTTTTCTAGAGATCTCTGTCTATAATTCCCACTTCTTTTAGACACAAGTCTAGAGCTCAGTACTTCTTCTCAAATGACAACCAAACCTTAGAAGTCCTAAATTTTTCCAGAACCAAACCAAAGCTCTTGACTTTTTCTAGAACCTAGAACAAACCCTGGAACTCTATATGTCTTGTAGAGCTCTTCTAGAACCAATGCTTCTTTCTACAACCAAACTTCAGAACTCCTCATGTCTTCTAGAACCAAACCTAGAACACCAATTTCTTCTAGAATCTGTACTAGATCTCCCAAATTCTTCTAGATCCAACTGTAGAACTTGTAGAACAAGACCTGGAACTTGCTTTTGACTTTTTCTAGAACAGTTTTTTCTAAAACCAGAACTCTTATCTTCTTCTAGAACTAAACCTAAAACACTCATTTTCCTAGAACCAAGTCTAGTGCACCTGAAAAATCCTAGCACCACGCCTAGACCTCCAGGTTCTTCTAGAAATGTCTCACGTTCAATCCTCAGTGCATTTACATGGCAGAGAATTCCAGATATTGGCTTCCCAACAGTTAAGAGCTGTGGACATCACTGCATTATGACAAATAAAATAGAAGCTAGGAGTGATGTGTTCCAAAGATTTATTTTTTCCACGTGTATTTGTGTGTTTACATGAAGAACTACTGAGTCCGCCCATCCTCAGAGTAGTTCTGCCTATTTGTTGACAAGTGGTCACCACTGAGGTGTGGTAAAAGATGACACAGCATATTATTTTGTAAGAAGTGGTTGGCAGGGTGATGGTTACTATTTTACCAAAAACTGATGGTATTTAGCATGTGGGGTGGACGGTTTTTAACAGTCTGTAATAAGCTTTTGCATGGACCTTTGTTCTGGTGGGTTAATATGTTTTTATAACAGGCAGACATATTTTGTGAACCATGTTTTATAATGTATCGTATAGGGAATGGTGATTTAAAATAGTTAAACTTTTTGATTTTCTGAAACTATTTCATTTACTATCTGAGCTCATTTGCCAGCAAACGCAGAGCATATCTGTTCAAATAAACTCCTGTTTGCTTGCTTTTATGCATCTGCTTTTTGTATTTCCATAAGCTGAACATTGATCATTCATTGTTGTTTACAGAGTTGATTGATTAACTGAGTTGTTATTACTTCAGTGAATTGCTCAGACACTGCCTGGCAGCAGGGGGCAGTGTGGAGAAAGCATATTCACTTTGACGCTCTACAATGCAGCCTTTGTACTTCAGGAAATTACCTTTTCTTAAATGACTGTTGGCCATGAAAATGCACTGGTTTGACATGATTACTGATTAACACACTGCTGTTGGCAGGTGAAAACCACGTAACTCCACATTTAGCTTTAGGATTTAGGATTGTACTCAAATAATCAAAAAATGATGTTACTTGCTCTCATGTAAGATTTTTTTGCGGCTCATTTATAATTTCAGTCTAAAAACAGTAACAACACCCAAGAAGCTGCTGTTTTTGGAGATACAAGGATTTCACCTGGAAGCAGCAGCACTGAGATGTCTTACGTTACATGGCATGTTACATGATTGTACCTTGTTCCACTTTTGTCTTTCCATTCTGTCTACATATCCAAATAAGAGGACAAATACAAATAAACCCACGACAGTGATCCACTCCTCCGTCTCTCTTTCTCTGTGTCAGGAGCTCATGAAGGGATGGAGGGGGGGGTGACCCAGAGGGGCTGAAGGCATGCACAGTTTATACACAGAGCACACACACAGACTGCACACACGACTCAACACACTCACAAAAAGGACTCATGTACACCAAGTGAGGAAACCAAAGATTTTAGAGCTGTGAGATCAGAAAGCAGTGAGGTGGACAGTGGAGACATCTCAAACCTCGGTTCTGCCAACATCTGGGGAAGCTTTGGTAAAATCTAGAAGTCCCCTAGAAACAGCAGCCACCACACATGCATACGCAACTCATTGTAACATCAGCAGAACAAGCAGAGGCCTCAGAGTCTCCAGCCGCCCCCACCTGCACATTCAGACTGCAGCATCAGGGCTACACTCAGGGCCTGCGTTCTGCAGCTGTCCTGGTAAAAAATCACTCTCACCGCTCAGGTTCCAGCATGATACACAAACCAAAGCACCGTCCTCCTCCTAACCCTCTAACCGTGCAGGAGTGGATGCAGAGTTGGGGCCTGGTTGCACAGAAATAACTCTGACGGACTGAGTTGATTAAAACAAGATAACCATCAACTTGTTGGTTTACTGGGTTGATTGATTTTATGTTTGACCTAAAATACAACCTTGCAGTTTGATGCGCAGGTTGCAACGCTTTTGAGTTTACTCACACTCAACCCTGGTGAATGCTGTATTTGTTTCACTTGCATTTACCTTCAATGCATTTTTATTGCATTTACATTTGTGAATGTATATTCATGCACAGCCCAGGAAGTATCAGGAGCACATTTTTTATATTTCTTTCTTGAATTTAGTGAACTTCAAATTAACTAATTTTGTTCTTTATACTTATTTTGTTTCCTAAATTTAGTCACTTGTACTAAATTAAATTAATAATTTGTGCCCTTGAATAACTAAATTGTTCTGTAAAATGAATTAGTTCATGCTCTCATTCTATTTGTCCTAGTCCCCCTCACATACTTACGTTGGACCATTTTCATGTAATACAGTTTTATATTATAACTTACACTGAGGTGAATTGATGTACTTCAAGTTCTGACTGTTATCTTAATATTATATAATTATTTTCAGAGAATGATTTAATATTTCAAAGGCACAAATTATTCATTTGAAGGAACAATTCCAAGTAATTTGAAGGTTAAGAGTTAGTAAAAATATGTTTCCTCAGTATAGACCTATAAAGTTTGTCTCGACCTTTTATCAAAAAGACTCTCCCCTAACAAAGAGAAAGACGGGCTCTGTAAGTTTACATTAAACCTATGTGACATTGAAGCCTGCTGAATGGTTGAGTCAAGTGATTCATCCTGACATTCAAAGCAGGTTTGTTGACTCTTGGTGTTCACCTCCTGTTAAGGCGGCTTCAAATCCTCAGTAGTTTCTTGGAAACTGTGTGCACAGAGCTCAGCCATGAGAGAAAACCAGTCATTTGATGCATTGTTAGTTTGCAAAATGCTCATAATTCACTCTAAAGGGAAAGCAGGGGTAAAAAAAATGCCTGTTCTGGTAGAATAAAAGATCAGGTGATTGACGGCTACAAACTGCATTAACAGTCTGAGGAGGAAGTAGGGAAGTGTTTGTGTTCTGTGTTTGCTGCTTACTCAGCTCACCCGGCCCTCTGTCTCAGCTCCACCTCTCTCTCACGATTCCTGTGACAGAGTCGCTGTCACTGGAGCCCTGCCACCGCTCCAGGAAGTGGTTTTTCTGCCACAGGTGGGTGGAGCAGAGGGGGGAAAGAAAGAGGGGAGAGACTGGGAGAGAGAAAGGGAGATGACCAGGCAGGGGAAAGAGGCTGGTAGTGTGAGAAGTGGAATTACAGGTCAGAATTATCTGTTTAGATCAATATCAGAGTTACAACCTGTTCAGGTAGATTCAACTTAAAGTTACAGTTTGCTCAGGATCCAGTCCAGCTCCCTCTCCCTCGCTCCCTCCCCCTCTCCTCTTTCTACCTGCGACCCTGGAGCAGAGAGGTTCAGCCGGGTGTGTTGTGTTTGTGTCCCAGGCCCCGGAGGAGCCTCGGCCGGTCAGGTCCCAGCCTGGGCCCCGCCCCAGTGAAGGTGTCCTCCATGTCTGCCTGGAGAGGGTCAGCCAGCTGGAGCTGTGGCTGCAGAAAGCCCAGAGGAGCCTGGTAGCCGCTGGTTCAGCGACCATGCAGGACAGCGTGGAGCAGCAACTCCTCACCTGCCAGGTAAACTCCGCCCACCAGGGGACTAGGTCACTCCCAGGTCAAAAGATAAGATAGATAAGATAATTAAAACTGAGCTAAATGAGGTTGAGAAGTGAATATTCTTAGATATCTAGTTAATATATAGCTGTTGTTTCAACACAATTTAAATGACTGTTTCACTGTGAAGCAGGTTCTAACTACACATTCAAATACAGGCTTAGAAAAAGTCTAAAAAAAGTAAAAAAGTTTGATATTTGCTACAATATCAGGAAGCTCTTTCTAGGAAAATACCCTCCAGCACAGTGATTCCTAATCTGTTTGGCTTGTGAACCCTCAAAATGAAGCAGCGTTGACTTGAGAACTTGTACAGCAGTGTCCACATACTTCTGGCCATTTATTGTATCTCCCATATCCGCAGTTGTGAACAGAAAGTGATATATGGTGTATATGTTTTTCCTACTGCAGTTAGAGTAGTTTGCCTGGAATACAATAAAACAAAAGTCAACAAAAAGTCAAGCTCCATCAAGGGAAGATTCGATGAACAGGAACATGACTGAACTGCTCAGTGTTTGACTGACAACTGACAACTTCCACTTTAAACTAGGCTTAAAGTACAGAAACACTGATTCAGAGTCAAGTTACGCACTAAGAAGTTAAACTAGTTTTTCAAATCCGCACTTGCAGTCTGAGATTATAATCCTGCTTCTGTTGGGTCTGTGCGCACATCACCATAGGTCACTGGTCGAGTCATGTGACTTTACAAACCAGTTACACAATGTGGCTTCAAGAGCTAAAAATGACTCGTGAATCATTTCCAAATTCTCGCTGCTTATTTCAGATCTTGCAACATCTCATCTCGGCACAGATGCAAAGTTAAGAAAGTGCCTGCTGAGGATTATTTTGGCAGCTCAGAGGTTCAGATATCCCTCCTGCGTTGGTTTGCTGCCGTCTCACGTACGATGTAAGACCTTAAGACTCATCTGGCCCTGTACACGGAGGAGTCAAAGTTCATCAGCTAGGAATGTTGAGTCAGTTAAAGTTGAATACGATCATGTGTGCACGTCTTTCTGTCTGGTAGCTTCCTCCAGCAGCTGGAAGTTATAGATTTGACTCATAGGTCAGTGATCTGTTTGTTTTTACTATCTCAGTGCTGATAACACACTTACTGCTGTAAACACAAGTGTCACATTGATATATCTGGCGTGCGTGCTTCCTGGTTGCTCAGCAGGGTGAGACCTGCACCAGCGTTACCTGGGCCGGAAGATCCATTCACAAAAAAGACTCCGAAACCAAAAATGCTGAAACCTCAACGTCGCTCCCTGAACGACTCGGCGCTTCAGGTGTGTTGAGCTGAACGTCAACAAACGCTGCTGCTGCTCTGTGGGATGGACACACTGCTCACAGCTTTAGTGAAGCTAAAGAGAGTCTGTGATGACAAAATGTTAAAGGAGGAGACAAATGAATTTTGAGATGGAATAACAAAAGGAAAACACTGCGGTTCCTTCATAAAATATAATTATTAATTCATCATTTAAAACAGAATAAGGACATAATAAGTGGCTAATTTAATATTCTCGTTATTGTCTATGTACTTTTAGTGCAACATTTATACATTGAAATTTAATAAATCAATTTATAACAGCTTTTTTAAATGTGTCAATTTATTCTTTGATCATAATTAAACAGTGTCAATAGTCAATCATTAATCCATACAACCCTAACCCATACATTATTTAAATTACAAGCCACAAACATATATATTTTTTCTAGCTTATGTAATATTATTATTATAGAATAGCTTCTGGAATCTTTAGTCTTTTTAAATTGCAGTCTGAATAATGACACATTTAAGAATTTAATAACATTAACATCATTTAACACAATCTATTTACCCAACAGTCTCTGTGTTTTGCTTTTTGTTATTTTCAGAATATCTTTTTTTATTTCTTCAAGATATTTTATTGGACAGAGAGCGGCCGGACATACAAAGGTCGCCGGCTGAAGTCGAAACGGCGACGTTATATATGGTTATATGGCATGCGCTGTAACCATTCGACTACCAAGAAATTACTTTCATTTTACTTTCTGAACTTTAATTTCAGTGACGTTACATATTTTCATTTGAAATGTCAGCAGATTCTTAATGCTATATAATATCTACATGCAGGGTGCTATCAGCGTTCCTGTACGTCTGTCCTCATTGGACGCTGTCCTGCCGTACGTTATTGTGACTTGTTCTCAGAAGAGTCTCAGTGAGCAGAGTTCATTAACTGCCACCTGCTGTCCATTCAAACCAGGACTGCTGCAGAGAGCGACAGAGCGATCACTGAACATTAACCCAAAGCGCTCTTATTCAAACTTTTTTGAATCCACTGCGACTGGCTCGCTCTTTAGAAACGTCTTGATATTTTGTACAGTTATGCGCTAGTTAAATACCATGTTAAATATCACCTGTTCTCTCTTCTGTTTACTGTCAGAACGTTGCCACCGTCAACCCAGAAAACAAATGACTTCACAGTTTAACAAACACTAAATGCCAGCTGCTGGTATTTGCATTGAGGGCGCAGTGTGGCTGCAGAAACTGGCAAAGATCCGGACGTCAGAAGTGTTTTAAACTCTGCCAAGTGTCCCTGACTACCAAACAAACACATGAAAACAGGCTGCGGAACACAGCAGCAGCTGTCCTGACAGACCTGTCTGCAGCACATTCTTCTGATAATCCAGTGATAATAAATAGTTTATTTAGCTTAAGATGTAGGAGATTTTTCTCAACCCATAAAGGAAAACTTAATCCTTCACTTTATTTGAAAAATTCCAAATCACCACATTTGGAGACACGCTGTACTAACTGGACAGTGATGACATGTAAAAACTCTGTAATGGAATTTTATTTTCATGACTTATTCATGCATAAAATTGCTTAATTCTGTTTTTGTAAATTCACTTTCAGTAGACAGCGGGACTTTACATGAATGAAGACAGATTTTAGTCTTTTCATGTTGCTGCTGCTTCCGTTAAATGGAGGGAGACAGAGGTTTGTTTCAGTGAGTTAACATGACTTTAAAAAGATGCTATTTTGTAGGTTTTCATGCTTTCAGATTAGTTGAATGACTACATGGTGTTGTACAGGTTGAGTAAAGTCTCTAAAACTATTTTTGATAAAGTCTTAAAGTTGTGAACATGTTAAACGTAACGTGAATTGAATTTTCAAAGTAACTACATGGGATATTGCCCTCACTCAAGTAGATATACTTATTTTCCATCTCTGTTCAAGCTGGTAAAATATGGATATTTGACAGTTGGGGGTCTGTGTGAGTCGGTCTGTGGTATAATAGGTTTCAGTGAACAGAGTCATGCCCTCACAGGTTTCATTATGGTCCTCATTCAAAGCTTTGGCAGGTATTTTCCTCCCAGGATTCACTCCCCGCTGACCCCGAGAGTGTAACTTGAGCCTCCATTAAAGTTTCAGAGGTTTAAACACATCCCACAGTCACACGTCACATTTGAATGAAGCTTTGTGTAAACAAACAGTAACCGATGAGATCTTGTCTCCTATTCAAATTTACTAAAGATCCTCGGTCACAGAGCCGCCTTATTCATGACCCAGATCTAACTTAAACATTATACACGAAGCTTTGTGCTGCATTATTCTCAAACGACCTCATAATCTAAATCTATTTAAAGTGTTGTTTTTGATACAGTAGTCAGCAGAATGAGGGCAGGGGATGTGGTGAAAGAGACTGTCAAGATATAATAAAGGAGTCAAAAAACAAACAAAAGTAAAAGCAAAATGCAGACAGGTGCGTGTCACCACTTAGCTTCCACTTGAAGTGTCAGTTGATGTGCAAGCACTGAATGGAGATGAAGAGTTGGTAAAAATGAAAGCATGAAGTGTAAGCACTGAAAGCAGGTGAAAAGTCAGTGAAAGTGGAAGCACTGAATGAGGTTGAAGTGTCACTTAGTGGTCCACTGAAAGGAGTTGAAGAGTAAGCATGCAAGTGTAATTACTGAAAGGAGTTGAAATGTTAGTTTAAGTGTAAGTGCTGAATGAATTTGAAGTGTCAGTGGGAGTAAAAGTGCTAAAAGGAGTTGAAGAGCCAGTTGAAGTGCACGCACTGAAAGGAGTTAAAGGTTTAGTTAAAGTGTGGGCACTGAACAAAGTTGAGAAGTGGAAGCACTGAATGAAGTTGAAGAGTTAGTTGAAGTACAAGCACTGAAAGCAGTTGAAGTGTCAGATGAAGTTTAGGCACTGAGAGGAGTTTAAGAGTAGGAAGTCAATTCAATTGTATCAACTGAAAGTAGGTGAAGTGTACGTACTGAATAGGGCTGAAGTATGTGCACTGAAAGGAGTTGATGTGTCAGTTGGAGTATAAGCACTGATTGGAATGTAAATGTAATTGATTGTAATGATTGATTGGTGTGCTAATTCAGTAAAACACTGTAAACAAGTTAATAAATGAAACATACTGAGAAAATGAAAGCCATGTAAGTTCAAGTGTGTGTGTGTGTGTGTGTGTGTGTGTGTTAATGCATAGGAGATGTTCCTGGAGATCGAGCAGAACGTTGCCAGCCTGTCGGCGCTCGGCCAGGCCGCCGACCAGCAGCAGCAGGATGAACTGGGAGCTGTGGGATCCCAGCAGGAAGCGGCTGAGCTGCTCTCCTCCAAACTGGAGCTCCTGAAGGCCAACCTGGTCGGCTTCCAACAGCTGCTGCAGGACAGACATGGAGAGGAGAGAACCACCTCCCACAGAGAGCCACAGGAACAGGTGCACACAATCTGTGTGATTAGATATTAATTGAAATAGCACACAAATAACAACAAGTTGTAGTTACAGGATAAAAGCAGCTAAAAGTTACTGCACTTTTGACATTTTGGACTATTATCAGTCAGAATCAGCTGGCTCGACATTACAGTGTCCAACTAAATATTTAAAATCCGTGTTTTATTGGGGGTTTTTGTCTGTCTTTCTCAGTACCAACAGTTGTGTCTCATATTTTTTGTTTTGATGTGAACATGTGACGTTTGGATGTGCAGCTTCACTCTTCTTGTCATACTAAAACCATGAAAAGTGGTTTGAACAATATCTGAAAGAATACGGTAAAAATACAAATATTCATGAATGTCAAGTCAGTCAATTCTTTTTTATTATTTAAATAAACTTACATAAAAAAATAATCTTTCCCACCAAACACAAGGTGAAATTCTTCCATCCATCTCACTGCTTTGACTATTTTCTCTCTCATTTTGCTTTTATTTAGTGTACTAGTTTAATAAGATGTTTCTGCTGCTGACAGCAGAGCAGACGGTGCACGTGTGGCAGAGTCACTCCTGATAATTATTAACAAGTTTGCAAATAAACCATCACAGGCTCACAGGCACCTTGGTAGTGGTTTCACGCTCGGCATGGAAGCAGCTCTGTTTAGTTTCATACCTGCAGGTGCTGAGCAGAGCTTTTGAGGAAAGTCAAGTCACAAGTCTTCATAAGCAAATTGCAAGTCTGAATGAAAGTCTTTCAAGTCTGAGTGCTGAACTTTAAAAGCCCCCGTCGGCTGTGTTTAGTGTTTTTTAGATAGATGTCTTACTAATGTTTTATTGTTGCGGGTTAAAGCAGACCAAAACTTGAGAGTTGAACATTTTTGTTTTCAAGTCTCATGTCAAGTCAGGTCTGGAGGTGGCCAAGTCTCCAGTAAGTCGAGTCTCAAGTCCTCATTTTTATGAGTTAAGTCCAAGTCACAAGTCCACAGCTCTGGTGGGAATAAAGACAATGACGATGGTAAGTACATTTATACGTCCTTAATCTACAAAAGACCATAACATATCTGTTTCTCCTCAGAAGTCGCTCGCTCAGCCAGACCGCCACCTGAAGTTGAAGCGCAGCGCCAGTGTTCAGGAGATCTTCTCCTCACCGAGGAACAAGCTGCTCAGACAGAGCAGCCTGCAACAGCAGAAGGTACTGGACTCTACTGCGACTACAGACTGAGATTACTGAGGATTACAAATACAACATCATCATTGTAAAAGCTAAGCAGCACAGTAGTAGCTGGAGTTTCCGTTTTCACTTTTACCATCTATACATTTTCCAGGTTGCTCTGGAATTCAAATCAGCAACTCAATACAAATTCACCAACAGGAAAACACAAGTGTGAACGCAGCAAAGCCCAACATAAATCAGAAATTAAATCTGTTGTGTCACAACAAACCTTACATGTTAGGAAACTAACAGGGAAGTATATGAAAGTCATGCTGCTATACAGTGTATTAGTGCTCTGTACTATGTGCCTGTTTGCTGTGCAGGAGCTGGAGCAGGAGCTGACTGAGCAGAGGGGTCTGACTCAGGCCATCGCCAGGCAGGGCAGCAGAGCTCGACTCCACAGCCAGGTGTCACCATGGTAACACACTCTGTCTTTACTCTGTTGTATTATTATATATTACAGAGTGTACAGGATATATTGTGTGTTTTATTTTTGTTTATTTGTCCCTTCTTACAATTTTATTTTCCCTTAAAAATCTTATTTAAAAATGAAAATGATTCCGGGCGTCCTGGTGGCCTAATGGTAAAGACGTGTACCACATAACCGCGATTTCCAGGGTTCGAATCCTGGCCTCTGTTGCATGTCGTACCCCCCTCTCCCCTCCATGTTTCCTGTCTCTCTCTACTGGCTGTCAAATAAAGGAAAATTGCCCCAAAAAAATTATCTTACAAAAAAAACAATCAATTTTCAAATTCAATTTCAAAATTAAATACAAATGAACTTGTTTTCGCTGACTTATCAAGAAATGAGTATCCGTATCTTTAACACAACAGAACAGAATAAGGCTGCAGTAGAATTAAGAAAATAATACAAAATATAAGAAGAATTTAGTATCAGAAATAAAATGCATTATCCTCTAACTTATTTTAACTTCTCAGATTGTTTGATTTGACATAACGAATCAATGCAATAAGATTTTAGATTCATTAAGCAATTTGCAGAGAGAAATAGACGTAAGCAGCCCACCATCAATCACAGGCTGTTGGATAAAAGAAAGAAAGGAAGGAAGATGAAGTGAAATGAAGTGTTAATTTCCAGCCTTTCCTCTCCCGGCAGGTGGCCTCCTGCTGAGGCTGATGTGGAGGAGGACTCTGCTCAGAAGAAGTGGGATCGCCTTCACAGTCGGCTGCTGGCTCTGGAGGAGAGCCGGCTGCTTCCTCCCTCTGAGGTGAGGCCTTCATCTCGAGGGCTGAAGTGCTTGATTATCACTTTTCAAATACAAAAAGGAAAAGGAAAATTCGTGTTCTCGCCATGCTTGATTATCACCTTCTTTGAGCAGAAGGCACTTTGTTGCCTCTTTGGTGTTATGGGGACTCCTGCAGGGTTTGATAAGAGTCGCATGAGTCTCCGACTTCTGATGTTTTTCTCTCTCCCCCCCTCTCTCTCTGAAGGTGACAGACTCATCTATGAGGCGTAGTGATGGAACAGCAGGACGTATGATTGACACACAAACCCTGAAAGACCTCCAAACCCACATCAGCCACCTGAGAGAGCTGGGACACACAGCGACAGAGCTTCTGAATCAGGTGCGAAGTCCTCATCATGGCTGTTTATCAGAGAATATGTCTGTCGTTACGTGTGACCCCTGGGCAGTTGCTGGTTTCATATTTAAGACCAGAGGTTCCCAACATGCAGGTCAGGACCCCTCAAAGGGCCATGAGATAAACCTGAGGATCTCCAGGGGATACAGCAGTGAATGAATGAATCAACCTCAGATGCCACTCTGATGAAAGCAAGAGAGCCCACAAAGTTTGAGAAATAAAAGACGACATATTAGAGAGGAGTTGTGCTGTTTGTATTAAGGCGTAAACAACAAAAAAACACTCCTGAGTCTTTGTCGATCAAATTTCAAACCGCATTTCTCTTTGTTTGACATCTGATTTAACTTAAAGTGAGCTGGAAATTAAACTCGGCCTGGGCGCTCAGATGGAATCCCAGACATGTAGTGTTTTTCATCGCTCACCACAGGACGCACGTTTTGACATCACGCTTTACAAAAAGAAGAGGAAACAACAAACATGAAAGACAGCCGAGGAGGAGAAGAGGAGAGCGACACTAGACTGATGAAGAGGTGTTGTGCTTCCTCGAGCGACACAGCAGATGTCAGCCTCCTCCTCCTCCTCCTCTTCCTCCTGATTCATGTTGTCTTGTGCTGAATAAGATCTGACAAAAGTGTCAGAAAAAGCAGGAACACATTTCTGAACAAATACGTGCACAGTATGGGTTTGTCTTCTGTCTCAGTTTGACTCATTTCTCCGACCCCAGGCCTCCCCTGTGGACGGCTCCCATCAGATGCTGGACGAGGGTTTGTTTCACGTGCTGTATGGAGCGTCCCTGTCCCTGTCCTCCATCAACAACCTGCTGCACTGTCCTGCTGGGACGACGCATGAAGACGACACACAGCTGAGGCTGCTGCAGGTGGGACTCACCACCTGATTGATTACTTTGACTTAGGTTAAAAAGGAAGTACGACAGGAGGAGACGTATAACTGTGAAGAAAAATAAAGGTTTCTTATTTTCAATTAATAAAAGTAAATTATTTCCAAGTTATTTGGAACGGTATTGTGCCCTTAAAGCTGAACCGAAGGAGAAACACTCCAGCACTTGTGAAGGACTAAAACTATCCTCTGCACTCGCTTACTGATTATGACGCAAACTCACTCTAAACCGGACTTCCTCGGATTCCTTTTCAGAGTCTGTCGGCAGAGCTGGCTACCCTTGGCAGTGAGCTGGCGTCTCAGAGGTCAAAGGTCAGCCGTGTCCTGGGGTCAGGACGTGGCCAGCAGGGTATGGATGATCTGTGTAGAGTCCTTCCTGTGGTCCAGGCTGCACTGAGCAGCAGAGAGAAGCAGCTCAGAGACCTGCAGGAGGAGACTGCAGAGCAACCGGTCAGATATCCTCACTAACACGTGGAAACAAGAGCACACTAATCTACCCTGAAATATTTAAATATTTCATCAGAGTTTTATCTCAACTGTGTTAGTGTATCATCATTTATACAGTAACTCACCTCCTCTATCTTATCTAACATATTTATAACAAGTATAATTGTACATTTCTTAAATGCAGTCTTAAAATGGAAATAACTTTTTGCTGTTTATTCACATTAAAACCCCTGTTGTTTACTGCAGAACCAGCGTTGTCTGTTTAAGCAACAGATTCAACTAAATGAGTGGCATGCAGCCTTCACCTCTAACCAGGCGACTGTTCACCAAATAATTAATGAATTCAGTGGAGCCCTGGGCCTTAACAAACAACTACAGGTACTGTTTCCATAGCGGTATTTAACAAGCTACTCATAATCAGAGTGCTTTGACTGAACTGCTGCTGATGTTTGATGCTTTCAGAGCTGCAACGATTAGCTGATTAATCGTTTAATCGACAGGAAATTAATCGGCAACTATTTTGACACTGATTACTAATTTAAGTCATTTTTTTAAGGAAAAATGGCTGAAACTGAATACCTTTGGGTTTTGGACTGTTGGTCAGATAAAACAAGACATGTGAAGATGTCACCTTGGACAATCAATAATAAAAAATAATTGTTAGTTGCAGCCCTAGATGGCTTTAGGTTTCAGCCTACCTTATTAATACTCAATACAAAGAGGTCATAGTTTAGAAGTCATCAAAACTCAAACCTATCACTTAAAAGGTCAAAGGTCAGGCATATCAACTACCTTTTGACTTTAAATCTAGAGCTTGCATTTGCTAGAGTGCCAAGTTTAATTAATATAAGGTGTCAAAATTAACGTTACAACTATAGAAAAAATACTACGAGCCACATTTTGCTTCCCCAGCATAGAGACACTGACTAGACCAAGTTTTATGAGGTAATACCTACTGTAGTTCATCATGTTTATCGTCTTTGCGTCATTGACAAACAGTAAACTGTTGGGTAGAGAGATCAAGTAACTTGATGCAGAAGGCTTTTCGTGGTGCTGGCACGGTGAGATGTAAATGACCAAACAACTTGAGGAATGGCCAGAAAAGTAAATGTGTTTAACAAGTTTGACTGTTCGTCAGTCAGCATGTAGTCCTGAAGTTTTTGTCACAGTGTGCGTGTGTTTATTTTGCAGGCTGTGGTTCAGATGCAGGAGTCTCTGCAGCAGCAGGTCGAGCAGGTGAGCTCCCTGCTGGAGGAGGCTGACCGACACAACCTGCCTGCCTCTCTCATCCACCAGGCCACACAGCTGCAGGTATGCTAGCTGGCATATGTCTAAGACGTTTGGGAAGCTTACTCCCTAGAGATAATACTAAATAGGTGATAATTCAGCCACAAGCATATTTAAACCTTGAAATTGTCTGTGCCTTCTATGTGCAGGGTGAGCTGGACAGCGCTGTGGGCGGTGTTCGCTCCCGCTGTGAGGAGCTGAAGAGCAGTGTGGAGCTGCAGCAGCAGTACGAGCGGCTGGTCCACAGCCTGGAGGAGCTGCTCGCTCTGGGCTCAGAACGCCTCGCTCAGCAGCCTGACACGGAGCTCCACGACAGAGCTCAGCTCCAGCAGCAGCACAGCAGTCATACGGTCAGTCTGTAGAGTGCTTTGGTATCTAAAAATAAAGCTTAAAAATCTATCTTTAACATTACATACCCTTTCTATTATCAGAAGTTCTTCCAGTTCCTGGGCCATCATTTTAGGATCCTGCAGTACCTGACCCAGAGAGTCCCAGAGAGCGCCCTCCAGAGGTGGGAGGGTGTAGTGATGGGCCTGCAGGGTGAGGTGGCCCGACTGCAGCAGCACGGACTGGAGAAGGGGACCAGGATGCAGGAAACATTACAGGTAGTGCATGGAATGCAGTTTATTTATTTGCAGAGTAAGTAAGAATGAAATAAAGCAATAAAAAATAAAAATCTGTGTTTACAAGAGTCAAATTTGGGGAGAAAGAGGATCTAAACAAGTATTTCTCCTCAAAACAAACCAACAGGTAACCAGAGAGCCATCAAGAAGAACGTCTTCAAATGTATCTGATTTATTTATGCTTGTCAACCTTCTACAGAAACATCTTTTTTACATCCAATTAGCAAATGTTAGCATGCTAACACGCTAAACTAAGAGGGTGAACAGGGTAAACATTATACCTGTTAAACATCAGCATGGCAGCATTGTTATTGTGAGCATGTTAGCATGCTGACGTCAGCAGCATTTAGCTTAAAGCAATGCTGTGCCGAAGCATGGTCTCACAGAGCTGCTAGCATGGCTGCAGACTGTCAGCTTTATTACTGTGACATTTGGAACTAGAAGGTATCTTAATGTAAAATATTCAGCGTTAGAAATGCCACTTCTGGATCATCAAAATAAAATCCACTGATCTATCAGCCAAGAGTAATCTGTTCACCAAATTTCATTTAAATTCATTCGTGACTTTTTGAGATATTTTGCAAACATTTTAATAACATGGGTGAATCTGAATTTTGTAACAGGTGGAGTTCTTTAAAACCATCAGGAATTAGAAGAATCATTAAAAAGCAATCTCAGGATTGATTTCTCTCTCTTCTATCTCTTTTGACTATCATCATGTCTCCATCTGTCTCAGATCTGGTCCCAGTGGGAGGAGGACTGCACCTGGTCAGACTCCCTGCTGAGAGGCATTGAGACTTCATTTCCCAAGATGCACGAGGGGCTTGAGTCTGAGGAGCAGATATCAGAGAAGCTCTCTGTCTACCAGGTAATTTTTATTAATACGTGTGTTCTGTCTGACCGTCAGGGGATAATACTGATTTGCCAACAGGCAGCTGACCAGGGGACAAAGCGCATTTTACAATGTTCCATTCTGCTCATTTGGAGACCGTTGGGCGCGCTCTCCATGCTGTACTTTGTGCATGGCACTCAAAACCTAATTGGCTCAATTAAATACAAGCAAATGGGTTGTTTTCTTCAGGAGCACATGATGTTCCTTGGCTTTGATGTGAGTTATTAGCTGAGCGGAGACCTCCAGCTAGAATTCATTTTGGTTCATATTATTATATTATATTATTCCCCGTTGCATTCATCCTCTGCTGTGGGATTGGAAATGTGTCTCTTATTCATCTGAAATGGACTGTGAAGACGGGGGCATTGAGGGATGGAGGCTCTGTCAGCAGCCAGTCACACTCAGCTTGTCACGTTTCACATCACCAGGCTCAACATTCATGGGTCTGTAACTGTATTTCATCAACTTTGGCTGTACTTTGAGCTTAATGCTAATGTTCAGGCTAATATGCTAATATATTAGCATTTGCTGTTGTGGTCATCTGTTGGCAAGTGTAATGTATTTGCACAGTGTTGTAAGCATAGTTTGACTTTTTGGGAAATATTTACAATCCACCAAGATGTGATGCATATCCACTGGTTGCCTGGCAACTGCACGGTGATGACAAGACTCCTGGAAGTCACTGATCCCTGCTGTTGTACGCCAAGAAATTATTACAGCACTTAACTTCCCGTTAAATGACAAATTGATATTTGTGTTTGTGTACAGATTCAGCAAACAATTACAGTAGTAAGCTTTACAGGTGCTTAGCTTAGCCAGGCTAGCTATTTAAAATAAAATATAAATAAAATAAATATAAATAAACTAAATAGACTAAAACTGTTGAATGGAGTTTAGCCATAACTTTGCAAAATACAGATACATTTTCTCAGGGTGCGCTGTTGTGGAAGAAAGTGTTCTGAACTTTTTGTCTTCCTGGCAGGAGCTGCGTGGCGTTCTGGAGGGGAACAAGGCGCGGTTCAGTCGGATGCTGGAGGCGGGGCTCTGGCTGCAGATGGCGGGCTGTAGAGGAGTAGGCGTGTCCACCCGCGAGCTGGAGGCACGCTGGAGAGCCCTGCACGAGAAGGTGGAGCGCGAACGCACCAATGTAGACAGGAACAGGAAGCTGAGGAGCAGGTGAGAGGCGAGAAAGAGAGAAGAAGAGAGTACTTTTACCACTCTAAGTTTAGACTGAACAAGTTTTGTCCGTTAAGTATTAAACATATCAAATAGTTTTGAAAGACTTAGATTTGACTTACATTTTTCATTGAAATGTTGAAATAAAATTCTTCTCCATATTATTGACTGGGGAAAATCTTCCTTCTTTTAATCATGGTTTTTTAGTGATGTGGGTTATAATGTGATCAAAGCATAATAAAATAGTCAAATAAAATTATTTTTTAATAATAAAATGTGCTCTGCATCTAATAAAAAGCACCTGACAAGAATGTTAAAGTCTAAAACAATCTATATATATATATATACAGTATATATATAAAATGAAATTAGCTTTAAATAAAAATAATTCAGATGGCACTGTATTCTGGTAGATTTGTTAATAAGACTTTGCTATTTTCCACCAATAAACAGGTTTCTTCGTGACTCTGCTGTACTGGCTGACTGGATGGGCGGGGCCAGAGAGCTGATTGACAAATGGAGTCAGCTCTCCGTCTCAGCCAAGGAGGAGGTGGATGTTGAACAGAGGCGTGACCACTACCTCCAGTTTGTGGTGGGTAGGAGTTGCAGACACCCACAAACTCACTCATTGTAAATAACAAACTCCACTGAGAAAAGAAGTGATTTAAGCCTCCACAAATTCCTAAACATTTCACGCAACGTTTCCTTTCTAAGTAACCATATTTGTTCCTCCAGAAGGTTGTTTTTTGTGCATTTTTCAATAAATAACAGCTTCAAGCAAGTCGTCTTTCATATTATAATCATAAAGACTTGTGCACATTCTTGGCCTTCAGATTACTGAAGAATTGAATAGAATCAGAGCATCTAGTTTTGATGTCAGTGGACCTCTAAAGTAGTGTGTAGTCAGGACCTCCTACACTCTGCAAATTTAAATGCCTCTGAGTTTGTATAAGCTGAAAGGTGACTTGAGAATGTCAGTTAATCTCTGAGCAAATGGTGTTGATCAGCGACCCTGTCAAACCCCACAGACCAACAGTATTATGGCGTTTTTGTGATTGTGGAGAACAGAATATAATAAAATGGTTATATTTTAGGCTTTGACCAAAGAGTTGGAGGCCAAATCTGGACTGAAGGTGGCTGTAATCGGTGCTGGAACCCAGCTGGTCCAGCTGAGGGAAGCAGATGCAGACTCAGGTAGAACTCTAGAGGACAAGGAGACTTCACTATCTCAGACTTCAGAGCCAGATCTCTGCTCCGTCCACTCGCAGCTCAGACAGATAGAGCTGGACTGGTCCAGGCTGTTGGCCGGCGTTCCTGTCGTCCAACAAGCTCTGCATAAGGTGAGGAGATTCCCCATGTAGTTGGTGACGTGGATAAGGTAAATATAAAACATAGGATGTTTCAGAGGTGGTTTGTGGTTTCTTGTCCTCACTTTTTTATTGGATTATTTTCCTGCTAGAGGCGTGGCTCCGGGGATAGCAAATTGTTTGTTTTGTTTGTTTGGTCATAAAATGAATTCTAACGACTTTGTTGATCCCCTGACTTTTCCTCCAGCGCCACCATGGGTTTTCCTTTAGATATTTCGACAACTAGAGGATGGATTGTCTTAAATTTGGTTCAGGCACTCTTGTTCCCCCCAGGATGAATCGTAATAACTTTGATGCCCTGACCTTTAAGCTAGCGCCATCATCAGGTCAAATTCCAGTTTGTCCACTACTTTGCTTTGTGTCAGTGCTAATTAGCAAATGTTAGCATGCTAAGGGCTACCTGAAAAACATCAACATGCTAGCATTGTTATTGTGAGCATGTTAGCATGTAGCCTAAAGCACAGCTATCCCTTCATTTTAATGGATTAATTTCATGATTATGGGCTGCCCCGTGGCCTGGGGGTTAAGAACCCGACTGTGAACCGCAGTTTCCCAAATGAAGTTGCTAAAATGCTAAAGTGGCGAAAAGTTCTAAAAATTGAACAGGACCACAAACATCCGGTCCTGGCTTCTACATGGAATGGAGGGTTTTGTCCTTATGTGTCTATAAATGTCAAACCTTTTAACCTAAATTCGCTTCTCCGTGTCCACATGTACAGCACAGAGCAGTTTGGTACTTCAAAAACCATGCCGCAGTCTTCCTGTCACCAATTAGTTTTAAACATCCCCACTGTGCAGCACAATGCCATCCTGAGGTCTCTTCATGCCCTTATTGGTGTGAAACCATTCTCCCCTCCATCTATCTGTCTGTCTGGATCAGTTTTTCTCCTTTTCTCTACTCGCCTCTCTGTTCCAATCTCTCTCCTCTTCTTCTGCCTTTCTATCCCATCTTCCCAGCTTCTCAGCTCTCGTCCCTCTCATCTCCTCTTCCTGCTGTTCGTATTATGTTCTGTCCCTCTCTTTCCTCCTCCTCACCTCAGGTTTTGTCTACTCTTTTTACTCGTAGTCTTTTCCCTCCCCTCGCTCTACTTTTTTGCCCTCTCACTCACCTCAACATCAACAGGTTAAGTTCAGATTTAGTTTTAAAGCTTATTTCAGACAAATGCATCTCATATGTCTTTCACAAATGAACAAGTAAAGACACAATTTAAAACAAAGACTACACAAAAGGCAAATATTCAGTGTGTCCATGTTAAAAAGAAATATCTTAAACTTGAATCAGTATGTAAAGGTTCTTCTCAGTTAAACACACCAGATGAATGAGATGTGTGCAGGCTCGCTGATATTTACCTCAGAGCGAGGCCATTTACAGCCTGATAACAATGTCAATAAAGACTGTCGTTCCCTCCTCCTCCTCCTCCTCAGCGATGGATGAAGACGTTGACCCAGCAGGGGTCGCTGCTGGAGCTGCAGGCCTGGCTGGGAGCTGCTGAGTCCCGGCTGGAGGAGCATCGCAGCAGAATCAACCAAACCTCCTCCACCGACACTGATCTGCGTCAGCTCCTGAAATACTGCAAGGTAGAAATGGACTGCCACAAATATTCTGCTTAAATGTCCTGATTACTTAAGTATTTTCAGTATTTGGTGGGAACTTTTTGGTGCATTAAATGAACTTCTGTAGTAAGTGCAATCTCCAGGTCCTGGCTGAGGTTTGTCTGTTTACTTCTGGTTGACTGACTCTCTCTCTCTCCATCCATGAAATCTTTCGCAGGAGTGTCAGACAGAGATGCTGGCCCATCAGGCCACACTGGACTATGTGAACCAGCCGTTACAGACCTGCAGTACTGAGGAGGGCCAGAGGGGGCGCTATGAACACAACCAGTTTGCAGAGGAGCAGGGCCGTCTCAACCATTGGTGGCTCGGTTTGCAGGAAACCCTCAACTCTCAGGTCAGAAAGCAAACATCAAACTGTGACCAGGCAATTCCAAATCAAGGTCTACTTACTAGCTTTTCTGGAACTTTCAACTGCGTCACATGGTCTTCATTAGTAGATGGAGTTTGCTCAGTTTTCATGGAGCTGGATCTGTTGACATGCAAGATCAGTAGTTAATATTGGGACTTACAGTAATTGTGGGCTCATGGGCCTAAGAAGGTTGAGAAACCCTGTTTTATAATCGCCTAATGTACCAAACGTCTGACTTTTCACCACCAAAGTTAATGCAGTTTTCACTTGATTCGGATCTCCCCTTTATTTTTATTTTGTTCATGATTAAATATCTCTTTTCACTATACAGTAAGGCTCAACACGAGCTACTGATAATATATAATCATCATTTTTGGCCAGAATATCAAGATCTTTTCTAATATTCTTAAGTCCTTGACCCTCAGAAGAAATATATCTGACCTGCTGTTTGTGGTGTCCAGATCCAGGAGGTGGAGCAGGAGCTGAGGAGCAGGGTGGAGCGGGAGGCCCGACTGCAGCAGGTCAACAGCTGGATCACAGATCAGAACCTCTGGATCGACTCGGCTCAGATACCCAGCAGCCAGACGGAGCTGCAAAGGAGCATCAACACCTGCCAGGTCAGAGGTCACACCTGTACTCTGACATCTGTATGAACAATCAGAACACCTGTTCCAAATATGCTATTTCAGGTTCAATATTTCAGTTGTGAAGAGTCATATTCCTTGAAGGCTTTTGCAAAGAAATAAGATATCCCTTTTTAAGTCTGCATAGGGTCATGAATGTGTGTGTGTGTGTGTGTGTCAGGATCTTGAGGAGAAGATCAGGAAGAAGTCTGCAGCTCTTCAGGAGTTGAGAGACAAACTTGACGGTGGAGGAGAAAGCAGCAGCTGTGATTTCATCTCTCAGACAGATCAATCCATCCAGGCCTGTGCAGCTCTCACTCAGCAGGTGAGTGACGCTCAGGAAAATGTAGAAGTTGAATGTTTTGCGGGCGTAAAAGAAACAAGGGACTTGTTTGATTAAGTTTTTGTTGTTTGTGACGGATACCTCTAGTTATATGACTGTTATCTTGCCAAGTTACCACAAGCAACATCCTTTACTGAAAGAAACAAACACAAAAAATGTATTCATACTTTATAAAACTGTAGGGCTTTGGTTTTGAATTCAATGTAGTCCCATCTAGGAAAGGTGTGAGGTCTTGTCTGCCAGCGAGTATAAAACTTGAGTCCTTGTTATTGGGTCATCCTGTGTGTTCTTTAACAGTGTGAATCAGTGAAACAGAGGCTGATTCAGGCCCAGCAGCTGTGGGTTTGTGTGCACAAGCGACTGAATCAGATGATGCTGAAAACAGTGAGAACATCTCAGACTCTGGATTATCACAGCAGCCCTCAGCTGTCCGTGCAGGCACACAGGGATCGCCATGAAAAGCTGCAGGTAGGACTTGTGCACCTCATTTATACATATGCATATATATGTATTATTTGCCCGTACCAGCTTGTCCACTCTACTTGAACACTAAATGTTTATTATTCCAAAATTGGCTACATGTAGAGCGTGCAAGAAGAATCTAAAGTTGCTGGTTCCAGTGTGCAGAAAGAGCATGATTCATGTTCTTGTTTGGATATTGTACCTGTGACGGCTGACGGTGTTTGTTGTGTTGGATGCAGCTCCTTCATGAGGAGACGGAAGCTTCAGAGGCAGAGTGGGACGAACTGAGTCAAAGCGTCTCCTCCCTCAGAGACAGCATCAGTCCTGCTGCTGCCGCCCTCCTCACGGAGCAGATGCACAGACAGAGAGACAGGTGAGACAGACTGCATGCGGCCACACACACACAAAGAACACACAGTCACACTTTTCAGTCAATCACTCCTCCTCCCGTCCTCCAGCTGGACTGTGGTGTCCGGAGCGTTGGACCAGCAGCTCCAGGGGAGTCGGGGCGTCCTGCAGGTCTGGGAGGTCTACGCCCGGCGGGCTGCGTCTTTCTCCCAGAGGCTGCAGACGCTGCAGAGTGACGTCAAGTCGGCGCTGAGCGCAGCGCCTACAGACGATAACACCGCGGAGCAGGTCGCTGTCAAGATACACGATGTTCAGGTGAGGAAACACACGACTGAAAAATAATTCAAAGGAGAGAAACAAAATCAATTTACAGGATAATCACTCAGCTTTCGTTTTCCAACAGCTCCAACATCTGTCTTTCAAATTTCTTTCATGTCACGTTTCCATGTTTTGGAGAGTGAAGAAGTTCCTTTTTCTGTAACTCGTGCAAACTCTTAATCTGTCCGAAATAACACCTGAATCCTCCTTTCTAAATCTTTTCAATGTGACACACAGGGAGAGGCAAAAGGGAGTTTTAAAGATGTAAAAAGCCAAACATGTAGTTTGTTTTTCACCTGTAGTGGCTCATCTGTCCTTCTCCACCAGCTGAGATTTCTGATTTCTGATCTGTTAAAGTTTAAAGATTCTTCTAGTGACACACTTATGTCACATTTCCAGTATTTTGAAAAGTTTTTCTATTTCCGAAACTTCTCAACATCAAAACTGACATTCTGTCTGAATCTGAAGGAGAACCTGACTCCTCCCCTCAAAATGAGGATTTTTACAAATGAAAAGTCCTCTTTTGCTTTTATGTTGATCATTTATGAAATTAAGTTTTGTTTTTATATTTCCATTAAACAGTATTTGCACATAACTGCACTACACAGATTTCAGCTTAAAAGTTCATTCTTAACCTCAGATCCACTTACTAGCTTTTTCTAGAGCTTTCAGCTGCATCTCACGGCCTTCCTCGGTGGATGGGGTTTGCTTAGGGCATGTGATGACAACTGAGCAAACTCTGTCCCTCTGAGGAAGACGGTAAGATGTGGTCGAAAGTCCTGAACAAAGCTAGTAAGTCAAACTAACAGATTTTATGTATTTTTTACGAGGTTAATTTTTGCCTCTTTCTTTCAGTGATTTGAATTGCGCTTATACATTTGCACAGTGCAAAGTTAACTTTAAAACAGTGAACTAATTGTAAGTGGTTACCTTGCCTTGTGTGCTGGTTTGTTTCTGGTTTCTGAACAGAGTTTTGGGTTTGAATTCCATTTCTTATGAGCAGTTTTTATGCTCATTTACTTCCCCTAGGCCCCGAGGAATTGGCTCTATTTTTTGATTTCTCACCAGTTTTACTGCTTCAGCTGACAAAGGTTTAAAATAAATGAATCCAGACCTTCCAGTTGCATCTCACAGTCTATTTAGTCACTGCACTAACACTTCATAGATGCTATAGAAACCCTCCAGTCCTCTTGTTTCTTCGCCTAAATCTGTATCCCTGTTTGTCCCTGTCCACCTCTGATCCAGAGTCTCCTGGAGAGGACAGACACTTTGCAGTCTGACCTGGAGGGGGTGCTGGAGGCCTCCAAGGACTTGACTGGCCACCTGGAACCTTCAGCTGCCAGTCTGGTCCAATCAGAGAGCCGGTTGTTGTCACGTGGCGTTCAGCAGCTCAGGCAGAAGGGGGCAGGGAAGCTGGGTCAGCTGCAGGTACAACTTCAGGAATGAATGAGTCTGTTTGTGGGATTTAAGTCAGACTGGACTTAGAGGACTGCATGCAGAGATACTTGACTTGAGGGCAGTGTTTGATATGAGCTGTCAGGTAAACAGGCTCAGCTGCTGCAACAGTTGAATGATGAAGTGACTTTTTGATGTGTACAAACCTAAATTTAAGCATTTCCCTGCAACCGTCTGCTGTTTGTTTTGCTCTGTAACCGTTTACAATTCATAATTGATATTTTATTGCTTATCCAAAAGGATTTTTATTTACATTATAATTGTTGTTTCAAGTGTCAAGTCAAATACAAGCTGGATTTCTTATTTGTTTTTTTATGCTCTAATTTATGACATACTCTGACATGTTTACTGCATCACATGTGCATTTGTTTCTTAACTTGCCGCCTGAGTGTCACAGTGACCTATAAATGAAGACACAGATGGCCATGTGTCATGTTTGCGTGTAGGAGGAGCTTCAGCGGCTGCAGGAGTTTGCAGACGTCCTGGAGTCACTGGAGAGAAACCTGGAGCTTTGGCAGGAGCGTCTGCAGAATGCGGCTCAGACAGCAGACCAGGTGAGACCGCGTGAACGGAGTTTATGAATGACTGTAGTACTGCTTCTTCTTCTTCTTCTTCTTCTTCTGTTTTCTGCCAGTGTAATCCACTGAACAAGAGACTTTTACATTGAAATAAAGATGTCTAGAATTGTTATTGTGTTCAATATATTGTAGCTGGGAACGTTTTCTTTGGACAAGGTTGAGACGAGAGTTTTTGGAGCAGATAAAACTAGTTTACAAAAAGATTCTTCTCAACTTGCTTCAAGATTTTTCTAGAAACAAGTGTCATTTTTCATGATTCAAGTGATTCCAGTGTCTGAGTCTGTCTTGTATAAAGATACTAAATGATCATTTCTTTAAAATTTGTCAAACCAACTCACCACAAAGTCCATTTTGTAGCTGTTCTGGAGCTTTTGATCGTATCGCATGATCTTCCACAGCAGATGGAGTTTGTTCAGTTGTGATCTACGTTCAAGTTTCCATCTTTTGTGAGCACTTTAAGGACTTCTCGTCTATGTTGGTGTAAAAGTTGAGCTTGAAAAGTTTGAAGGTTTCAGAACAGCAACAAAATGGACCTTGTGGTGAGATTCTTTTGAATTGAACTGAACTTTCAATCTCAAATTTCTGTAGAAGTTTATTTGTATTAATCACAGGTTGAAATAATCACACCCACTACTCACTAATAGACCTACAGACGTGTTAAATGGAGGTTTCTTATTTGCAGAATGAATGTTACATTTTTAAATGAATGGAAGTGGATCTCTAAGGACACTTTAGGCCATTAATAAGGAGTTTGTCTCCATCTGAGAGGAGAAATTACAGAACAAAGAGTCAAGAAATTAAAAAGAACTAGAAAAACTCAAAGTAACAGAGGACTAAATGGGGGCAGAAGAACCCAGAACATGTGTGTAGCATGTAGTGCTCGGGTCCTCGGCCGTGATGTCATGCGTGCAGCAGTCCAGACTGTTGTGATCCCGTGCGATCTGAGATGCCACCATATGTTTCCAGTCTGGCCTCGTAGAGCTGAGCGGCCTGTCTGCTGACCTGGATGTGCTGAATGAGCTGAGCTGCAGCCTGACGCTGGGCGACGCTGCAGCACGCCGCCTGCAACGCCTCAACCGCTGCTGGGCCGACGCCTCTGCCAGAGCCCAGGAGGCCTGCAGGTCAGATCTCAGATCTGTACATGAACACATGAACCAGTGGACTGAATGAGCACATGGTTGTGGGAGGGGTGTAACAATACATGGCATCATGATATTTCATGATACAAAAATGGTGACACACAGAAAACTATTTATGCCTCCTAAAGGTGTTTCCAGTTGTATTATTGAAGATTATTTTCATTATAGATTAATATATTCATTGTTACAGTATCACATTTTTCCAGAGCCCAACGTGACAACAGTCCAAAACCCAAAGACGTTCAATTTACAGTGACATGAAACAGAGAAAAGCAGCAAATCCTCACGTTTGAGAAGCTAAAAGCAGAGAATGTTCAGCATTTTTGCTTGATAATTGACCGTATAATTTTCTGTCGATCAACTAATTGTTGCATCTCTAATTGTGACTTTTGATGAATTGTTTCGAGTTTTGATTCTCTGGTTCCAGCTCCTCAAATGTGAATATTTGCTGGTTTCTTTCGTCGTCTACATAAATTGAATCTTGATCTTTGGGTTTTGGAAAGTTGGTCAGACAAGACATTTGAAGATGCCACCTTTTGGCTCTGGAAAAATTTGATGTTTTCTACCATTTTCTGACGATGTATGGACCAAACAATGAATTGACAGACAATCGACAGATTAGTCGATAATGAAAATATAAAAAGCTTCAGGCGATATGCTCAGATTTACATGAACACCTGTACATGAAATAAAACTACAGCAGATTGGTGTCGTTCTCCAACATGTTTTCTTTGTTTGGGTGTGCAGTGAGCTGCAGACGGAGGCGCTGAGGCGACAGAGCTTTGAGCAGAAGTGTGAGAGCTGGATGTCTTTCCTGCAGAGGATGGAGGACAGTCTGGCTGTAGACGTGGCCGGCTCTTACGTCGGCCTCAGACAGCAGCTCTGCACACACAAGGTATCGTACATGATTAACAGACAGACTCAGCAAAAACGCTCCAAACGCACAGAGACGTCATCCTGATCTCTCCTGGTGTTTCAGCGCTTTCAGGCAGAGCTGTCCGTTGGTCACCAGATCCTTCATTCAGTCGTCACTGAAGCTCTTCATCTGCTGCAGAAAGGAGAGGTGGAGGACAGGTAAGATGATCAAACTGTAAAGCAGCTCCTTTTAGTAAGATGAAGAGGGCGAGGCACACACAGCTTTGAAAAGTTAAAACGTCACCAGAATATTTAGACCTTCTTTGCTTTTAGCCAAGCTAGTAGGGAGGCTCTGTATAGTGGCAAAGTTAATTGGCCTGTCTGTCCAACGCTTTGGTTCAGAGAGAAATATTTTCACCACTCCTGGATGGATTATCATGAATTTTGTACAGATTTTCTCCAGAGAGAAATTTTAATCACTTTTCATCTAGTGCCAATAGCAGTTCAAAGTTTACACAATACTTCACACACACAGAAACCCAAATTCCTGTGAGCCTCAGCTGTACTTTGAGACAAGTGCTTACATGTTAACATGCTATAATGTTAGCATGTTGCACTGAGCGCCTGTCCACGCAGAGAGGTGTCACTCAGGAGAAATGCTTTTGATCTCCATGAATTAAAATTCATGAAATGCTAAATGTCTCATGCTAAACAACAGCAATTAACATAAATCATTTTTGAATTTAGGCATTTTAACGTGCTAATGTTGCTCGTTTGGCATGTTGCAAAATTGTTTTTTTCTCAACGTCTTTTTTGATACGTTGCTTAAAATCTTAAATCTGCTTTAAATCAGTTAGCATTATTCATCAATGAGTTGTAAAATAATTTGTTTGCTAGCTGGAAAAACTAGCTGTTTTTCAGTTTTTTTTTAAAACAGGACATGAAGGCATTTGACGCTTATCGGTATAAAGGATCTTCTATTAATGTGTTCTGATTTTGTCAGCTAATATCTGAAGTTATTAGTGGTTTTTGAGCATTAAAACATTATTTTAGATGGAAAATGTCTAATCTTGAATGTCATTTAACTGTGCTAATGTACCCAGGAGTGACTTCATCCTGAAGCTTGCCCAGCTCAGGGAGCACTGGCAGGGGGCGGTGCAGCGGGCAGACCAGCGGCGCTCCCTGGTGGAGGGGCTGGTGAAGCACTGGCACCTGTACAGCCGCAGCCTGAGGAAGCTGCAAAGGTTCCTGTCGGACACACAGACCCTCCTTCCACCCGCAGGACCAGCCCACTGCAGCCTGCAACAGCTACGACGCTCCCTCCAGGACCTCCAGGTGGGACAGACAGCGACGGGGCTGGAATATCAGGGAATTTAGAGTAAATTCCAGACAGGGAATTTTCTAAATTTTGGTCACTTTGCAGGGACATAAAAAAACTGGCTTATTGCCAAACCATCATTGCATCACATGGAGGATTTCAGCCTGACTGTGGTGGAAACGAGGCTACTGACCTGAGGTTTTCTGAGATGAAAAACAACATTAACTGTCAAGGACAGAATATTATTGTTATGTATAAAAGCACACTGAGTCCCAGAAGGAGATGACGGCATCAGGGCTATGATGGCATGTTTGGACTGGATTAATCAAACATGAGGAGATTTGTTTCATTTTATTTCCATCTTTAATACAATTCATGTTTTTGATTGAAATGTACAAGACTTCTCTCTAAAATTGAACAACTAAAGTAAACTACAAGACCCTCAACCTCAGTGCTTGACTAAGGTTACTTCTTCCCTAATTTTAAAAACTACTTTTCAGACCATAACAAACCCAGAGATTCATCAAACTGTTTTTATGTAAATGTTCAGATCTGTAAAAGACCCCTGCAGAGTGTTGATGGTTGTTGTTTAATTCAGATTCAGCCATTACTTCAGGTAGAGACAGGAGAGGAAACAGCTGATTTGAGATTTAAGAAACGACTGCTGCTGATTACATTTACATCCAAAGACAAAAGAGACGAGGAAGAGAGTTTCCATTCTGATTCTTTTAGAGCCTTTGATTACCATGAAAAGAAGAGATGTGATTAGAATTGATTGTGAGTGAAGATACAATGAACAGAGAGCTGCTCCTCAATATAAGGGACCAGTTGGCCCTTCACTAAAGATCACTCATGTTATATTTCTCTCCTAGTTTCTTTCTGTCCTCCTTCTTTCTCTTGTCTCCTTTCTTTTTAAAAAAAAATAAAAAATACATATTTTCTGTCCTCCATCTTGCTCCTCAGCACACAGAGCTGTTGTTCCAGAGGTATCAGTGCAGTTTCATCCACACTCTGGAAGTGGGCCGCCAGCTCTTCTCCATGGGGGACGAGGAGACCCAGACCCAGCTGCAGACGGATCTGGGAACCCTGCAGGAGGAGTGGGACAACCTCCACAGCCTGCTGGGCCGGAGGATGGACCTCACTGAGGCTATCGTCAAGGTACTCGGTCACCACCTGTCAGGTTCTTGTAACTCGCTGTGTTTTTGCCGCAGCTGGAGTGATGCTTTCAGGATGTCGTTTGCTAGATTTATCTCGGTCTCTGTCAGTATTGAACTCCACTGCCTTTATTTTAGCTCACTGCCTATTTTGGTCTCAGCTATTAATGGGGCATGACTTGGTTTTAACTGACCTTATTTGGATCTGGTCACGGCTCAAACACCAAGGTTCTGGTCTTGGACTTGGCCTGGAATCAAATTGCAATGCTCTGTTGTCAAGGCAGAAGAGAGTGCATGAAGTGCTGGAAGAAAAACTGTCAAACATTCTTTGGTTTTAACTTCAGTTTTTCTGCTTTATATCATTATAAATAGAATATTGACTGTTGGTTGCACAAGAAGAATCTTTTTGGCCTCCGGACAATTGTGATTGGATTTTTTAACCATTTTCTGACATTTTATTGACAAATGATTAATAGTTTAATGGGAAATATGTTCTGAATTAATTGATGAATGAAAATAATCGTCAGTTGCAGCCCTAGCGCCATTTTTGCAATTACAACCCACTGTAATTGATGTTTTTGATGTTTTGACCTATGGAATGAATATGTTTGATTTTAGAATTTTATCCCAACATTACAAAAACAGACATTTACAAAAATTGCCCCTAAAAATCCTCGAGAAATTATTAAAAAATAAATAAATATTGGTGTTTTTTGTCAGTTTGATACAGCACCAGCTGAGCACATACAGAGCAGAAAACTCTGACAGTAACAGAAATGTACAGGATATCAGTATCGGCTATTATAGTGCAGAAAATCTGGACTGTAACAATAGAGCTTCCTCTTCACCAAGGATTTAGTTGCCTTTTCTCTTTGAAACCTGCTTTATATTTGTGCTGTCAACCACTTTGTGAGAGCAGGTATCACGTTTATGTATCCAGTAGCAAAGTACCAAACCAGTAGCCTCCAGTCAATTCAGCCGGAGGGTCAGATTCCGCTGGTTATACAAAATCAATGCAATTTTAGAAACATTATCTGTTGAGTGGCAGCGTCCGGCGGTGAGAGTGCTGCTGCGTTGGTCCCCTGAGACAGTTACATCAGCTTCTGTGGATCCTGTCCTCCTTTTCTCTGACTAGAATTGTATTGAAAATGTGATTGACCATTTGTGACCCCATTCCTCTTATTCTTTCTGATTTCTGTCAGATTCCCATTTAAATTGTGTTTGTAGTGAAATGACAGGTATTCCCTAACACAGTGGTTCCCAACCTGGGAGTCTTGTTTTATTTGCAAATATCAACAAAATGCAAAAGTAGCTATAAATCCCAGCAACATTTTTACAGGTCGTAAAAATATTCAGATAGCTCTACTTCCACTGTAGCCCACAGTTGAGCCCAAATTGTCTCGCATGATTTACAGTCATACAGTGGACCCGCTAAATGTAGGGCACACTCATGTTGAAGCATACATGTTGCAGGAAAGGCTCATTATAGCATAAAGAAGAGGGAAGAGGAAAGAACATTACTACATAAAAAGTATAGCAGTCTCATGGTTTACAGTGTTTCTTCTCTGCTGCCCTGAATCAGCTGCAGGTAAATGCGATACACAAGTCTCATGCAAGAGTTGAGTTTCTGTTTATTCAACCTGGACACAGACACCTGTCCTCTCTGACTGTAGATGTGGGTCCTCTGTCCTCCATCTGTCCCCTGTAGCCTCTGCCGGTTTCTGTTTGCCTGTTTGCCTGAGGGCGGCCAAGTTAATCCAGTCTGCTCTAATTAACGACAGTGGGCACGTTTAGGAAGCCGAAGACAAAGGAGTGCATTCTCAAAGCCAATCAGCTTTTTAAGAACCCATTTTATTGATCAGTATGATCAGTAGGTTTAAAAAAAATGTTTAATTGTGTCTCAGAACTGGGAGCGCTGCGAGGCCGGACTAGCAGACAGCATGCTGCAGGTGAAGGACATGAAGACCAGACTGAACCAGTCGATGCCGGAGAGTGACAATGAGCTGCAGAGTGCCGAGAAATTCAACAAGGTACATAAAGCAAACAGCTGGTCACACAAATGCAAATCAAAACATTCAGTGGAGAGACAGAGCCGAGTTACAGCTAAGTGGGTGGAGCCAACGGCTGAGTTTCTGGCTAAGTAACTTGGGACTATATATTTTGACCAGGACTCAGGACTCCCTCTGTGCCATCAGTTAGTCCTCAGACGAGGTGGTTCTTTGGCTTTGCTCATTTAGAGTAATCCCAACCAGTAGGATTATTTCTGCTTCTAAAGCAGCTCTGACTCTGGATTTTCATGTGATGTATTGAGTCAGACATGTTTCCCCCGTTATCCAGTCTTTATGCTAAGCTAAGCTAACTGTAGCTGAATATTCAACAGACAGATATATATATATATATATATATGAGTGGGGTATTGATCTTCTCATCTCACTCTCAGCGAGAAAGTGAATAAAATATTTCCCAAAACGTTGAACTAGGCTAGACTGTAGACTAATCTATCAATACATATTCCATATAATATTACATGCTCATATTTATTTGACTTTTTATGTTATTAGCAGTCTGTGAAAGTTCCACATTGTGCTCGCGTCCTGCAGGCGAAACAGTTGGCTAAAAGGTCAATATTCAAAACAAACACAGATAATTGGCCTTTTGAAACAATGAGCTCTATACATAGTGTAAGGACATCAGGAAACAGACATGTCACCTTCAGGCAGTTTGAGTTTCGAAGGAAACAATCACTTAAAGTTCCAAGAGAGCAAAACCAAGTTTGAAACCGGTTTGACTCAACTCATCCTCTCTGACCCTTCGCAGCCTTTATCCCCCACCCCTCCCTCAATCCCCTCCCCTCCCCCTCCACGGTCACCCCTCCCCCGGACCGGCCTGCAGCCTGTGGCCCTTAATCCTCTCTCTGGGCGGGGAGAAAGAGAGACAGAAAGAGTGACAGGGAGAGAAAGAGAAAGGGGCCGGGCAGAGAGAGACGTTAGGGAGTAGCTGTGAGGGAGTGAGCTGTGGAGGAGGTCCCTGACGGTTTGTTGTGGCGGTCGGTGTGTTATGGTATGCAGGAGAACGAGGACTCCCTGGAGGACTGGGCTGAGAGCCTGACGGAGCTGAGCACCATGAAGACGGATCTGTCCCAGTACATCATCGCCGACGATGTCCTGCTGCTGCAGGAGCAGGTGGAGCACCTGCACTGTCAGTGGGAGGAACTCTGCCTCAAGGTTAGTCTGCTGGGTTTGATGCACTGAACTCCTGCCTGAAGCTGAAAACAGATGGGACTCATCTTTTCATAAAGTACCTCACGTTGTCCTCCAATCACAACCCTTTTAGCTGCTAAAATAAGCTGCTACTGCTTTCATTTCTTTATTCCTTCCATAAATATCTTCATTTCACTGGGCTCCTGGCCTTTGTATTCCTTACTGGATTTGTTGCTTGTGGTTTAGGTGATGTTGACTGTTCACTTACTAGAAGTAAGTGTCTAAAGTGTGAAAGTATTTTACTTGGTAGTTCAGTGTGGGTTGCGGTTTTAGTTTGGCAAAACATGACAGAGTAATTCACCAAGATCATTAGCATCTTTGGTATCTCTGGAAACTTTGGGATCTTGTAACTTTGAACAATGTTTGGCTGCACAGCATGAGCTGGTATTGACTGCTCTGCTGTCGGGACAGTTGGAAAAGCTGGTATTTTAAGTGATATGTATAGTTAGGCTTACATTAAATCACTGTTTGTTTCAGTGTCTGAAAACCAAGCTATAGGACGCCTGCTTGTGGAAGGTTAACCACTGAAGAGCTAACATGTGTCACCAGCCCAGCCCAAACAGTCACTCACTCTGTGTTGTGTTAGTGTGTGTTGTGTGTGTGTGTGTGTGTTTTGGGACTGCAGCAGGTCAAGTCAAAAGAGACGATTTAGCCTCAAACTGCTGAAGAGACCGAGGGAGGGGAAAGTTGGTGCAGCGACTAAAAGGCTCAATGCAGTAACTTAATTTTCTTTATTAAATCAAAGTTTGTTTTTGAACAGAGCAGTCACCTGACATGTTTGGGACATCTATGGTGTTTTTGCTGCACTGAATTTGAATCTGCATTCTGTTTTTCACCGTTTCTTTCTCTGTTTTTTCGGTCATCAGTGTTAAAAGTCTAAGCCTTTAATGAGGAGTTAAGTTCGTAAATCTTGTGGGTCTTTTGAGGGGGACTGAAGAGACCAACAGGTCTGGGTGGGGGCATTGAGGGGATGGGGGAACAGATGGTGACAGGAGAGCAATGTTGGGGGAGTGGGGAGTACTAGCGATCATAGTGAATTTCACTTTTTACTGTCTGTCTGTGTGTTTGGGACTGTCTCATCCACATCATGCCTCCTGTTAAAAGTGGCCGTGTGCTGCTCTGTACTGCAGGTGGGAAGGTTAACCTGAGACAAAAAAAAAGTGAAACACGTAGTTTCAAAATACTCCCAATCAAGTGTAAAACCTTATAGTTTTCCAAGTATGTTTTTGGAGTGCAACCTCGTTCTGGTGTGCCAAGCAGTAATCAGCTCGTTGCTGCGTTTAATGGAGGAAACTGCCGTGAGCCCATTTCGGCGTGGCTGCAAAACAAAGTCATATCGTGTCTGAAACACCCTCCCCCACCTCTTTCCAGCGTTGGAACTGGGTAATTGGAATAAAGAGCCCTTTTTTCTTTCAATAGAAAGCATCCTGGATTCGTCTTGCATGCAGTGGATGAGACAGTCCCAAATTGGCCTGATACTTATGTGTTGTCATTCATGCCTGTGTACGTGTTTGTGTTGTTGATGTATTTGTCTGTCTCAAGTACAGTCGGTTCAGTCACCCTGAGTGCTGCTCACTGAAGTCTGACAGCAGCAGCTTAGAGCCGATCCAACAGTTAATTAGAACTAAACGAACCCACTGCAGCTCTGTCTGTTGGTGTGTTTCTGACACTTTTCCTGCTGCTCCAACAACACTGCAACACCAATAACTTGTTTACTGCTGCTCTGCCAGCTGACAGCCTTAAGTGAAGCTCTTAGCCACACTTGGAGCACAGAATACAATTCAGCATATTTTAGTCTTGATAACCTTTTTAGAGGCATATTATCCAGTTATTTTCCTAAGCCGAACCCATTCTCTTAACTATCGATGAAGCTTCAGCCTGATTCAATTGAAAGTTGCCATCAACAAGCCAGTCATCGCCGTTTCCAAGCTGTATCGGTGTTACATGTTGTTCCCCCTCTCGTTACACATGCTCTGTCCACTGCTCACAATCTAATTCATCACAAATAATAGAACCAGGTGCATCTGTATCAGTAATAACAAGACATAGATTAGGCCTACACAGTAAGCATCTTAAAGTAATGAAGCTTATTTAATTTATTTCTTCCAAACCTCTTTGTGTCAGGTGTCTCTGCGTAAACAGGAGATCGCAGATCGTCTGAACGCCTGGATCATCTTCAATGAGAAGAACAAGGAGCTGTGTGAGTGGCTGACACAGATGGAGAACAAGGTGGCGCACAACTCCGACCTCAACATCGAGGAGATGGTGGAGAAACTCAAGAAGGTAGGAGGCTGCAGCAAAGGCACGCTCCCGTTCGACGTTGTCATTGTGATAAACCAGCAGTTATAGAGGCTTGACGATTGGATTAATGTCACTTCACACATTTAGATGGATGTGGCTGTAAATTCATCATCCACTGATTACTGTGTGAATGAGACACTCCATTGATTGGTCTAAACGATGAAACTTCAATCTGGCTGTATGTGCAAAAGTGGAAATTTGTGAAAAATGATTTAAAACTTTCAAGGAGGTTGTGTTTTTGGTCCCATGTGTCTGTGTGTTTGTTAGCAGGATGTCTGAAAAACATACCAATATTTTTGATAGAATTTGGTAGAAAGGGGCTGATTAGTTTTTGGTGCTTTAAATAAAAAATCAGGCACATGTATAACCCATGATTGCATATCACCATGTGTGTTTTGCATATAAAAAAATTGTATTGTTAAAATAATACATCTAGAAGGTTGTGCAGCCACCCAAAGGTATGAGTTCTGTGAGTGCGTTCTAGTTATATTTATTTTGCAAGCCTTTACAGAGAGCATGAACATTAACAGTAACAAACAAAATAAACACCATATAAACAAGAGGAGCCTTTCAAATTAAAGGGGAAACATATGGGGTATAAATAGATAAATAATATAACATACACTTACAATGGTAGGCTAGAAATGACACTGGAAAGCGCGTTTTTTGGAACATGTTTAAACACAATCTGGTCCCAAGGATGAAATGTAAAAAACCCATTTAGTCCGGTTCTCAAGTTGTATGTAATTCTCTCCATTTTATGAATATTGTACACCAGGTGTTTCTTAGCATTCTCAGCACGTATGTATCCCTCTTCCTCCGTTTAACGGGCTCAGGTGCTTTCTAGTTATGTCGTGATATTTGTTGTAGTGAACATTAATAGTTTTACAGTGACGTGGTTCTGTTCAAGCTCCATCACTATACGAAAAGTTTAATGAAGTGGAACATGCAGTTTTGTGTAGATGTTTTGTCTTCCCGCTCTGTTTATTTTGCCGTATCGCTCTGATCTGGGTGGTGGAGGGACGTGCCGGGCTGGGTGGTGGAGGGACGGTCTGGGCTTTTCAAAAAGCTGTGAATTCCCTCCTGATTGTTAAAGAGACGACAGCTGTGTGAGCCCCAGCAGGGCCATGCTGGTTTGTTTTGTGTCAAGCTCACGGCCCCTTTTCATTTGTTACGGTGTGTGTGTGTGTGTGTGTGTGTGGGGGGGGCTGTTATAGAAAGAAACCCAAACTTATTGCCCTGGCGGGGGGTTTAAACCTTTTCGGGCGCTAGAGCTTTAAATGTAGTATCTTGCCCCGGCACACAGACTCTTGGCAGGAGTTACTTCCTGGCAAACTTCCAAAGTCAGAAGTCAAAGTCATGATTTCTTGTTTAACCTTTTTAGGCTCACAGAAATATTAATGCCGTACAAGTCGTTGTATCATGAACACTTTATAAAAGTGTAGTTTTAAATGAGTGTTACATCTATAAAGCCGACCCTTAATGTCAGACTTCTATGAATCATAACACGTAACTTTAATAAATCCTGTAGAGAAATGATTAGATGTGTAATACATGTAATCCCTGTGGTTTGAAATGTGACCCTGCGGGTACTTACTCCGTCCTCTTTGTTGTGTGTTTCCACATCAGGACTGCATGGAAGAGATCAACTTGTTCAGTGAGAATAAAACCCACTTGAAGCAGCTCGGAGAGCAACTAATTACAGCCAGCAACAAAACGAAAGAGACGGAGGTCAACGACAAGCTGAAGGACATCAACGACCGCTGGCAGCATCTGTTTGACCACATAGAGGCCAGGTAAGAAAAGAAAGCAAGGAAAGATGGTGGGAGGAAAGGGGGAGGAGAAGGCCAGGGCAAACGGTGTGTCGGCATTTTGCTGGAGCACCATGTTAACTCTACAGCAGTTTGAGACTGAATAAATTCACGAGTTTTCATGTTTTTTTAAGTTGTTTGTCCCAGTAGAGACTCCCGGCTAAGTGATTTATTTCATTTTAGCCAAAGTAGCGGTGCAGCTCGGGGCATGGTCTGTTAGTGCATCACTTTGTTTCAGAGTTAAATATCTTTTATCTACTGTTGGATGCTAACATTAGCATTCTAAAATGCTTACATTATTGAGGATACAGTAGGTTATGTTAACATGCTTACTCTTCCTGTGGGTCCTGATATTCTTCAAACCCTCGTGGACGTGAGCAGATGATGAAATTTACATGACGCAGAATCTCGCGGCTTCATGAACATAGGAAGGACAATTTTAGCTTTAGCCTTTAGCATGTTAACGTTAGCATGCTACCTAAATATTACTAGTACGACCTGCTGAACTTGAGAATGTTAAGATCCAATAGTTGTTAACGTGCATGTTGCATGCTAACTGTAGCTATGTTAGCTTGGGGTTGCATTTAGCACAACAGCATTAGCATTGACCTTACAACACAGCTGAGCCTGACAAGCTGAGACATCCTAAAAGGGAAACTGTGGGGAGGATAAACCCCTTCGATTGCCTTTTCATATAGGAGCTATACCTTTAGTCTCATTAACACCACCTGTAAACCAATCACTGTGCTGCCATTCTGACCAGACCATTATTTTGTGATGACGGCATCACCCCATCCTATAATGGGAAATCTCATCACAGCTTTTCATTTGACTCTATTAATCAATAACTATAAGAACAGCCCTTCTTGGAAACTGCTGGGATAGTAAACCGCAGTCTTGCACTGTGTACTTTTAACAGCTTCTCTTTCTTATAGAGAGCACTGCTTCAACACAGTGAAAACGGTTCTATAGTGAAGCAGCATGAGGGATAAAGTGGAAATTAACCTGTTTTTATGAATGAGATTTATGTTCGCTAACTCCTGACTATTTGCTGTTTAACATGCTGAAAGTGCAGGGCATTTGTTGAGTAAAGGGTCCTTTAAGGTGTTCATGTATAGCAATATTTAGCATTTCAAATGTAAGACTCCATTTCCCATAAAACTCTTTCTTTTGTTATAAGGCGTTACAGACTTTTTTGAAGTCCAAACCTTTGTTGTTTACAGCCAGTTCAACCCGTGCAGCTTTATCTGTGAGTGGTTGGTTTCCCCTCTGAGAATAGGAGCGGGCAGAGCACAGCTGTTATTCTACTGGGGCTGCAGATTACAGTCGAAAAGCTCAGAGCCGACAGAGGATAGAGCGATATTATTATTATTATTATTATTATTATTATTATTAATCCATAAATGCAAATCCCATTCTAACACACAGAGGAGTGGTGGCTATATGCTGGAAGCTGCTGAAATGATTAATGGGATAGGAAAGCAGAAAGAACATATTTCTTCTATACAAAGACTTTTTTCTTTTAAATCAAAGGATACTTTTCCTCTTCAGACCTCTAAAATGATGACGTAAAATGAATATATACGCGACAAGGGCTTCCAAGTAGACATTGCTTCATTTTAAGGGGTCGTAAGCTGAAAAGGTTGTAACCGTTGGATCAGAGCTTAGTTGAGAGGTTTTATTTTATTGGGATCCCCATCAGCCTCCTCCATAGCGATTGCTAATATTCCTGGGTCAGTGGCATGCTCCATGTTTTATGCTAAGCGGCTTGGTGTGACTTGCAGATTTTGACTTTTCATACTCCCGTGTCAATCACAGTGTGACTTTTGGCTTTGCTATTTAAGTGATGTCACAATATGAATCTTCTTTCTAAAGCCTGATTTACTTTGAATGTTCTGACGTCTACAATTATATGTTGTCATCACTAACAAGGTTGCTCTCAGAAACAAGTGTCATGCGTTAGTGGAGGCTTCTTGACCTTTCTGGCTCTGCCTCAGTATCTTGGCTTTCCCATCGTCAAACAGTGCAGTGATAATTATGGGCCGTATCCTCGCCGTGCAGCAGAATGGATGCAGGGTGGTGGAGTGCACAACAATTAGCGGTACATTTCTGGCAAACAACAGGACAGCGAGTTTAAACTAATGACTGCATTTTGCTCCTGATAATTGTTTGTTGAGCGTAAAAAGCAAATCAGAGCTGAATTGAATCAAGCTGAGCTACAGTGGAATGTTTTCTTGGAGCCAGATGGGTTAAACCAGTCCGGGGGGGGGGGGTGACTGACTTAGATCTGCCATATGGTGGCTGTTCAGTGACCGTGGCTGCTCTGTCTCTCCTCAGGCTTGTCACTGTAGCAGTGCATGATGAAGTAGTTCCTTTCACAAGCGATCCTTTCCTTTCTGATGTTTTAGGTAGCAACAGCAGAGGTGTGTTTGAAATAAAAAGTCGAAAAAACTGTTGTAAAAGTAACTTCCGTGGACTCCGACGTTTTTAAAAGCATCAGCGTACGCGCGACTACCTGTGAACTCTTGAGTTTTCAGAAGAGTTCCACTTACAAAATAATGAATAGCACACTGTTCACGTTGACTTTTCTGGTGAACAGGAGCCCATTTGATGGCATCTTTACAGGTTGTTAGTACAGAGATGTGCCCTCCTCCGTCTTTAACAATAGATTGGGGACTCGAGTGGAGAGGGAGCGTGACACACAATAGTGGATTTGGCCTCCTCTCCCCTCCCCTCAGCTGCCTCCCCCCTGTCCCCTCAGGGACTGACCAGCATAACGAGGCTAAGCCTGTTAATGAGGCGCCGCAGAGGCACGAGCCTCGTGTCTGTGATGGCATGTGCAGTTGTCACACTCTTGATTTAGACTTTATTATACCACAGCCACAGAAAATACTTATTTCTGTCGGCGTTCCAGCGTTGGATGGGGTCGAGGTCAGAGCTCTGTGCAGGCCAGTCAAGTTCTTCCACACCAATTTGTGAAAACAGGGGCATTGTCATGTTGAAACATAAAAGGGCCTTCCCCAAAATGTTGTCACAAAGTTAGAAGAACACTATTTGCCAAGAACAAACCAGGAAAAGCATCCCCAGATACAGTGTCCACAGTATCCCTAACGTATCAGCACTTCACTGAATATGTGTAACATTTATCATATTATGATGATCATCTTAAGAGCCAAAACCCTTTGTGGGGTTTGAGGCTCAGGATCTACTGTTGCAGACTGTAGTGAGGGGATGAAAACCCACTAAGCTGATGAACGTGGGGAGTGTCTCTCCACACTGGTCTTCACAAGCTGCTTAACATGATCAGGGAACCATTCCACCATTGTCACGTTCACACCTCGAGATCGTCAGAGCAGTTTGGGATGCAAGTAAAGGATGAAATTGGATCATTCAGTTTTTTTCAAGATCAGCAATTCATTAATGATGACCAGCTTTGCTAATAACAATGATGTGTTCCTGAATGTTCCTGAATTTGAGCACTGCGACTAATCAAAGCAACAAGTGTCTCAACAAGAAGGCTCCAGCCTTCACTTAACCCCCCCAGTAGCCTAATCCACCCAGGCTCCGCACGCTGCGAGAGGACACACCCCAACTCTCTCAGCCAATCAAACACCCATCGCTAGAAGCTGGTTAGAATTAAGGTGCTGATTGCCCCTGCACTTTGTTCTCCCTGGTCCCATTCATAGTGAATTATTTAACCTTTGTACCACTAAACCACTGCTATTAGCTGAAAGTTGAACAAAAACAAGAAATGCTTAAAGGTGCAGTGCCACTAATGTCCACTAGGTGCAAAAAGGCTGTACTGAAGTCAGCCAAAAGCATTAGGGCGCATCCAAACAACTCATTTTGCTTCTTAGTGTGTGTCTTGTTGGCAAGTACAGAATAGATCAACATAGTAAAATTACAGTATGGAGAATCAGGATGACAAAACTATAGATGGATTATAACGTACTGTATATGTAGAATATGGATCTGGGAGGATGTTGAGCAACTTCAGGTGTCGCCAAACAGACCTGAGCCACATGACCTCCTCTGCACCATGGAGACCTGGAAAGAGGACAGACTATATTAGGGTATACTATACCATAAATCCAACTAAGTGAAAACTATTATTGATTATATTTTTTCTCATAAACAACCCCCCCATAATGTTTCAACATCTCTCATTCTCAACCCTCTCTCCATTTCACTATTTCTTTCCATCATAATCTTCTTCTGCACAACACGGAGAGAAGTTTACCTCACGGACACGAAGTGAGTCGGTCCATTGCCAGAGTCCTGCAGCACTGTGTCACACGTTTTGATGAGGAGCTGATTCAGAGTCAGTGATGACTGCGGCGTCCCTCAGCCTTTGTCTGCGTCTCGCCTCACTAAGTTACGGTAGATGACTGCTGAGGTTTGACTTGCCGAGGGATTAGATGCGTTAACACTGGCCCGCTGCTCGCCTTTGTCCCCCAAAACAAACCGGGTGCTCCGTCACCCGGCCCAGCAGCTGCCGTCTGCTGACACGAGCCTTTGTGCCGACGGGCCCTCAGCCTCTGGGGCCACTGGGGGCCACCATCCTCTCTCCTCATTGTCTGAATAAGACGCACGCGAGGCAGATATTTGTCTTTTAAAAAATAGTCTCCTCACACCTGGTGCAGCTAATGTACTTCTTTTATTGTCACCCTGTGTGTTTTTCTTTCTAAACTGCAGTTTGTCGAGTCGTTAATTTCAAGTGGCGCTCTTACATATTGTTGTTTGGCTGTTTAATGCTGACATGAAAACAACGTAGTACTCGCTTACGAGCGCTCTGCTCTGTTTTCAAGTGGTTGTAGATCTGGTCGCCATGGCGATGATGCCGCACTAGGGATTGTGGGAGGAAAGATGGAGTTGCCTGGGAGTTAATGTTTCTGTTTGTGTGGCAATGAAGTTGAAATATAAGTGTGTGTAATGGCAAATAAGAAGGATTAGAGATTTGAGCCTGTAGGTTTCAAGCTACTCTGTGATTTCCGGTGTGTGTGTGTGTGTGTGTGTGTCTTTCTTTTAAGGCTCTCTTAATGAAAAGAAAACCCTTAAAAAAGAAGGGCTTCACACACCACAGCTGTGTCAGAAATCACCCAGTATGTTTACTGTATACTGCACTATTTATTGTCCGCCATTTTATTTGAATGTCCAAATTCTGTGTGTGAAATGTGTCCACTATAAAGTGCCCTCAGAAATGTACTACTGTTTACTAACAATCCTGTCAGTGATTATTCATAAGAATTGGAAATCTCAATCTACTGCTCGCTGCAGAGTGTTTATGATAGAGGGAGTAGTGAATGAGGGACTGAAGGATATTTAATTCATCAGCTGACAATGCAGATGTTTAGGCATAAAGCTTCCAAACACATCTGGATCCTAAAGCCACGTTCAGACATGCAGCTCGATACGCAAATAAAGTACTTTAACATAAAAGTCACGCCGGCAGTCGCACTGGGTCGGACCTGGTAACATTTCCAATTCACTCCGTTATCATTTTTTAGGCCCAAAGAAAACACACAGATAACAATTTTAATAAAGCTGAATGAGACTATTAAAATTTTCCAAATACGTTCACTTTCCGTCCACGCCAGCTGCAGGACAGAAGGAATAGACCGTAAAAGCACACACACGAAGCATGTGTGCAAAATAGGAATTAAATGAGACTCCCAACTTAAAGTCTTTGTATGACATATCAGCAGAATTCTCTAATAAATGATGAAATTCATGAGAAAATTTCTCAGATGATTCACTATGAGATGCTGTGGCGAGTGGCCTTTTGGGACAATCATGCAGCCAATGAGAGAAGAGAAAACACTCCCTCTTGATACCAGAATCAGAATCGGGTTTATTGCCAAGTAGGTTTTCACATGCAAGGAAGTCGCTTTGGTATATTCGTGCCTAAATAAGCACAGTAGAGGAAAAAATAAAATAAAACAAATAAAAATAGACAAATGTGCAATGAAGAATATTATGAAATAAGAAAGAACTGTACAATAAATCTTTTATTAAAATGAAGAGCTGTACAGTTTGTGCAGGATGTGCAAAATATTAACCATTATGTTTCAACTCGCTGCAACCTCTCCCTCTCGCACCAGGTGCCAAATATCACATGACCATTGTGTCTTAATAAAGCCATTTGTGTTATGGACGCCTACATCTGAATGACAAACAGCCATTAGCGTTAACAGATAGACGAAGCCGGCAATGGTTTTGTATTCCGTGTGTCTGAAAAGGGCTTTAGATTTACATTCCTGTTTTCTTTCTTTGAACCTTTTTTGTCTCTTACTGTGTATTTGTGTCATTCTTCCTTCTTCTCCTCCACCTGTTGCCGCCTTAACCGGTCTTCATCATTCGGCCCTGTAATATATGACTCGCTCTTAGTGCACTGAACCCCGGGCTGGTTTATTTGAAATGGAAGGAGGCGGCAGATGGAGGTTTTCCAGCCTGAGGTTCCCCGCTGGGTCTGTCTGTATCAGCAGCAGCTCCGGCCCTGTTGGCGGTAATATCCGAGGTCATGTCCAACAACGGTAACGGCAATCGGCAGCTGCACCTGTAATCTGCTCAAGACCTGGACTAACTTTAATGGGCTACTGTTACTTTGTTCCTGCTTGTTAGCTCTGTTTGTTGTTGCAGGATAGTGCCGGCTGTAAAGTCATATTACAGTTTTACAGCCTAAATATATACTTTTCTACTTTTGTAGCACTTAAATGCACTTTATGATATATATATTTTGTAAATGCCAGATTGTCAATGTTTTTGTGTCGTCCGCACGTGAAATACAAAGGTGTAACGTAAAAGTTTCACAGGTTCTGAGTTTAATGCAAGTAAAGGCTGTATACACAGTGTTCCTCTAGATTAGTTTTAAAGGGCCAGTTCTCCCAAATGTGTTTCTGGTAAGATATGTTGTTGTTTATTTTATAAATGTTTTTTAGTCCATCAGCTCAGTCATCAGCAATTTTGACAATTTACTGTTTTATTAAGTCTTTCCTGTTTCCAGCTTCTTAACTGTGAGGATTTTTTAGATTTGGACTGTTGGTCGGACAAAACACGACATTTGAAGACATCTCCTTGGGCTCTGGGAGCCTGTGATTTTTCACTATTTTATAACATTTTAGACTAAATGATTCATATATTAATGGTAAAAATAATGAACATATGACTTGATAATAAAAATAAATGTTAGTCGCAGAGCTCCTGACGCTGTGTATCCTTGAGGGAACCTGTTACTGCATCCAGATGTTTGGAGAGATATTAGGGGGAGGAGGGGACAGGCAGACTGCAGAGGAGGAGTGGGGGGGGCAGTGCTTGCTAGCGGATGAGCCATCGCCATGGAGTAGCCTCCTCATCAGCCCGTAAGTACCTCTCGCCCCGATCCCGAGCCCTCATCGCGCCCCGGCACACCCGGCCAGCGTGACGCTGAGGAGGCAGACGGGTGAAAGGCGAGCGGATCGGGTGTTTTGTTGTGATAAAGAGGAGGAGGAGGAGGAGACATGGAGAGCAGGAGCGAAGGGGGATGGGCTGGGCTTTGTCGGTGCAGGCACTTAGACAGGCAGATGCATGCAGAGTCATTCAGAGCAAATACAATTCAGACTGCCGGCTCAAGTCGTCTTGTGTGTGTTGGTATTTATACAAGGTGGCGTGTGTGTGTGTGTGTGTGTGTGTGGGGATGCAGTGAGCCTATATATGTCCGGCTATGATCGCAGCAGCATGTTTTTTATGTCACTGATGTTGCTGTCTGCCTCTTAATTTACTGCTACGTCCTCATGTACTGTAGAGACATGCAGCCCAGAGCTCACACCTGCACGCACACACACACACACACACACACACACACACACACACACACACACAAACAGATGCATGCAGCTGCATCAGGAGCCAAAAATAGGACAGGAACACCCCCTTACAGTCTCTGTTATTGCAGCGTGAGCATCTTAGATTGTCACAACAGTTTTTTCAGTGTCTCTTGGTCAGAAAGTTAAAAAAAACGCAACTTCAGTGCCGTTTGGATGAGCTGCTCATTGCTGCTTTGGTGCCGGACACCTTGAATAGACAGCTACACGTGAGCCGTTAATGGTAATATTGATAGAACATTACCATCAAACCGTGAAGATATTGTGGTGTGTTTGTTTGAGGCGCAACCTGTACCTCAAGATGCACTGAACATAATATTGCTGTCCTGCGAGAGTTTTCAGATAAGCTAAAGGAAGACATGCTCCTTTATTATCCCCCTCAAAACCTATTAATTCTATTATCTCCAAAAAAAGCATTTAAAAAAATGAGTTTCTCTTGGTTTGTGGAAAGTCGATGCTACAGAGATGCACGATTTTCACTGGACAGCAAAGTAAATACTAAATTGGGCAACATTAGCTAAAATTTAATTCCCCTTTAGATTAGAGAAAGATCTTTGACGAAAGTGTCAGCAAAATAGAGATGGCAAAAAGATGGTTTGTAGAAGATCTCTTGTTGTTTTATGTTATTAAAATGCCACATGTCAACATGTCACTATACGCTATGCATTATTAATGTAAAACCCAGCATGCACAAGAAACAGTGTGGCTGTTATAGTTTGTCCACCAGCTGTAAAATATCCTCTTTGGTTCATGTCTTGGGTTCAATCTTAAAACCCCCCCCCACACACATTTTAAGGGATTTCATTCATTTAGCAGTTTTAGGAGCCATTTTATCAATATCAGCCTCAAAACTCCAGTATTGGGTGAGCTGAGAAGGAGAAAGATTGTCAGAGTGACTGCCACATTATGCTAATTTGTATTTATAGAAGACAGAAAACTGCACTGCTGTCACAATCAGAAGGACGTAACATGAAACATATTTGTTTAAGGGCATTGACCGACCTCCAGACAACACAGGCAGACTGAACTCTGCATGTGTCTACAGCACAGTCTGAATCAGCCATGCAACCACACACACACACATTGATGCTCAGAGGATGCTCTCTCCGCCTGCAGTCACAGGACGGTGCAGTGTCACCCTCCCTGCATTGTGCTGGCCGGTGCAGGAGAATGAACCGATGTAGGTCACTGACCTGAGAGCTGAACTGGAATGCGGCCTCTCTCCCAGACGACACGCAGCTCTCAGTCAGATGTAGGTCAGCCCGCCGCTCTGCTCTGCTACGTGAGAACGATAGCAGCACTTCCCAGACGCAGTGACAGCCTGCCATCGTGCTAATCTGCGGTGCGGAGCCGAGCGTAGTGCTAACAATCGCAGGGTGATGGGTGCGATTCTCGCTGTGGACGCCCGTGCTCAACATCTCTGCACTGTGAAGTAACGACGTATTCACATCCTCCCAGCTCACCGCTGATGTTTTCAACCTTAACTGCATCTGAATGCTTATATACACTACAGCATTTTAGGATCTTAATGAATAAATCTGGTGTTATTCGATATTTTTCTTATTGTCAACAAATCCCATGAAAAGACAAAGAAAAACAATGTGTTAGTCCGTCTCTCAATACTTTCTGACTTCCTGTCTGTGGCTCTCAGCTCCAAGCCCACTGGTTCCTACTGAAGACGTAAATCTTTAAAAACAGCTCATAAATATATAGTTTAATTATTTAAAAAGGCTCAGGTGCTCTAGTGAGTATTTGGGACAGCAGGACGGTGTGTGTGTGTGTGTGTGTGGGATTGAGTCCAAATAAACTCCAGTGTGTGTGTTCATGGTGATGAAGGAACAACAGTGTGGCTCACTGATGTGTTTTTAATAGTTTTTTATGGCTCAGAGGAAGAAGATAGCTTTGACCGAAGTGATCTTTGACAAGCGAAACTCCAGCGACACCTTCTGTAACGTGGCATTTCTTCTCTCCGCAGGGTGAGGAAGCTGAAGGAGACGCTGGTGACGGTGCAGCAGCTTGATAAGAACATGAGCAACCTGCGGACATGGCTGTCTCGCATCGAGGCGGAGCTGGCCAAGCCGGTGGTCTACAGCGTCTGCCACGGCGACGAGATTCAGAGGAAACTGGCTGAGCAGCAGGTGGGCGAAGACGCAATGATTTTTGTTTTAGTGAGATGTTTGAGCAGCGTATTACTCAAACATGACAGTGTGTATGAAGTTTTAAACCAGCCAAATATCTAGTAAATGAAAAAGTGGAGCTTTCTTCAGTTTAGTATCTTAGTGATGAAGGCAAGTCAGCTGTACTACTACTAACAGAAAGCCTGCGTTACGAACTGGGGGGTGAGCTTGAAAGACATGGGCATGTTACTAGGCAGTGAGGGTCTGCTGTCACGTTGCACTATGGGAATTGTAGGATCTAGGATTTTTGGAGGTTTGCCCATTCTAGAGACCAAAAAGTCCGGATATCTCGTCTCACAATATTTTTTCCAACTTATCTCTCGCAGGACCCCCAGCTTTATTGGAGTGCAATACTAAGTTGCACCCCTTTAAATCAGCTCAGACTCTGGTTCATGTTGAATGAATTCAGAAACTGTGGCACGATGTTGCGTTCCCAATTCCTCTGATTCCTGCCTCTGTCTCACTTCTGCATCACCACAGTGGCTGAAGCTAATTGGTTTTGTCGTATTTAGAGTTTTTCACCAAACCAAACCGACAGGAAAAAGGGAGATCTCGGGAACAAAGGTCAAGTAGTTCAAACATAACGGTAGACTCCCATGTTTCTATATGGAGGAACAACGAGAGGTAAAAGAAAACTTTCAAACAGTAATTTTCAGCGGTAAAAAAAAAAAAAGAACGGCTTGTCTCACCTCACACCTCCATATACCTGAGCTTGGACATGTTCCAGGTAAAAAAAACAAAAAAAACAAAGGCCTTAAAAAGCTGTTTTGCGATGGCACAGGGCAGAATGGAGACTCCACTTTGAGGGCGTTTTAGGGCAGGAAGTACCCACTAAAGATGCATGTCTGCTTTTAAATCCTTTATGTTATGGCCACCCTGTAGTGGTCCGCAGCATAAGAACAGAAGAGTACAGTAATGTGTGCTGCAAAGTAAATCTCAGCAAGCTGCACGAAGAAGGGGTATTTGTGAAGGAGGAAGCTGGGTCACACTGGGCTGAGAGATGGTAAATGCACTGAGAGCCGGGCCTCAGCCGGCGGCCCAAAATAAAGGAAATGGACTTTAGACTGTTAGTCCATTTGTAGTCTGGCGTAGTGCTACTTTACTGAAAGGAGCAAAGTTTCTCTTACGAGAGGAAGTGGAGGGTTGGAAAGGTTCAGGGAGAGACATATTCAGACAGAACACTACTTCACTGCCTTCACCAGTATCTTGATCAGATTTGTGTGTTTGCCTGCCAGGGTAGGGTGATAGGACAAACCCATTAGAGATCAGTGACAGGTGGAATCTATAGTCAGAGGATATTTAAATCAACAGACTTTAAACAGAAGTGCCTTCTTTTTGCTGCATCAGTATTCACAGTGTCAAATGTGAGAATGAGGAATAATTACCTTCTAAAAGCAAAATGCGTGCGCCCACACAGGATGGAAGAGAGTCACAACAACATATGAACAAAGAAACAATCTCTCAAGCTCCAATGAAAGCAACTCAACGGCCTACAGGCCTTTTTACACAGAGCATGTCATGAATAAACAGCACGAAAATCAAAAGAATTGCTGGCAAAATTGTTGCATCAAAAGTATTTTGTCGACATAAATTTTAAGACAGCTCCAAACTGTTATATAAATACAACTGGCAGCACTGTTAGCATGCATTTATAAGAACAAGTGTTATCACTTCTGCTGCTAACTGGGCCTGAAGTGTCTATCTGGCAACATCACAGGCAAAAACAACAGAAAATCAACCCTGAGTGAATAAGATAAATGTCCGTTTCAGCTCTGATCATGTGACGTAATCGGCGTAAAAATGGCGCTCAATGTGAAACAACCTTATAAATAAAATGATGAACTGAGGGCACAGTTTTTAGATTATTTTGTGTGTTTGTAGTGTCGCGACCCTAGTTGATATGTCACAGTTTGTGGCAGCAATTGTTAGTAGTTGCAATCAAACTGGCCCCATGAGGCTCCGTTTGCTGATGCTGACATGACACAACATGAAACTTCTTACCTGAGCGCTCCACTGAGGCTTTTTAAGTACCATCATCTGAACAGCGTTGTGGGTTTGTAATCCAGTTGTATACCGGCTCATGTTGCGCGCACGATACAATCGATTACATCAAACAACAGGTGTGTAGGGCTCCTTGTTCCCACGACAACAACCCATCTCATGTCACCTGTTGCTTCTGTTACATCTGATCTCACCCTTTACTGTGGTGCCGACGCTGGTTTATTTAAGAATACTTAACTCTCAAACACCACAGCAACCACGAACATGGTTTCTCCATGCCACTCCCTTAGAGGCTGGACACCACAGATTGGTTGAAGTGTCATTACTTTTCTGGGAAGCTCAACATTTTCTACACTTTGAAAGTGCTCTGCTCTCCCAAAAACATGACAGGAAGAGTGCCTCATGCAGCCATATTTTCTTTATTAAAAGCAGGTGACAGTTATAAAATGGCTGCATGTGACCTTTTTCTGTCCAGAACCTGTAGGTGCTGCTAATACACACAGGCTCTTGGAGAGTTTGGATATTTCTTGTTGTAGTTTTATGATGATTTTGTGGTCGGAGTGCAGATACATTCACTTCACAAAATGTTAACAATGGAGGAGGCTGACCTTCGCTTATTTGTTGAGGCACTGATCATCTCTTGCTAATCATTTTCTCTCACCTCAAAATACTTGTGAAATATTTGCAATGATTTGAGTGACAGAAGTTTAAAAAAACAAAAACAAAAAAAAAAACTGCGGAAATCTGCAGAACAAATTGGACTTGAGCTGCCTGTCTGAATTTGGACATGGACATGTCTCAGGAAAGAAATGGTTCATGAAAGCGACAGAGTGACAGAGTGACAGACGCACAGAAAAAAGGAGAAAGAAAAAATGAGTGAAAGTGAAATAGAGAGGCAGCCCGGCTGATGGAGGCAGTCTCTCAGAAAAGGCTGCAGCTCTCTCCATTAGTGCATGAGGGACGGCTGAAATGACTCCTGTGTGGATGGACTCTTTAAGTTTTCAGCTGTCACCATGGCAACCCAGAGAGTGGTAACTTTGAACAAACAAGAGCCGACAAAAGTGCTGTCAGGCTTCAGAGGGAGTTACGCACACACACACACACACACCGAAAAGTCATTTTGCTTTCTAGTTGAGCTTGAAAGCGCCTTTCTTGGACCCTTTGAAATATTAGTTTGACCAAAAAAAAAAACAAGTTTTAACTCAAAGTCCAAACTCTAGGTTCTCCCATGATCTTCATCAGCACGTGGAGATGATATTTCCTGTCTCTGGAGTCAGATGTGGACATGGCCTCCTTGATCTTTCTCCAGCGGTCTGTCCACCGACTCCTGGACGATGACTTTGACACCTTTGCAATCAATCACATGACTGAAGTTCCATATTTTGGTCACTTGATGACAACTGTGTAAACTCCATCTGCTGTAAAAGGAAGTTTTTCCTTGCCACTGTCTCCTAGTGCTGCTCTTGGTGGGAATTGTTGGGTCTCTGTAAACATAAAGAGTCGGTCTAGACCTGCTCTTTATGACAAAGTGCCCTGAGATACCTTTGTTATGATATGGCGCTATATAAATAAAACTGAATTGGATTAAAACAGTGAGATGTGGTTGGATGTTTCGGGGAAAAGCTAACAGCTCAAAGCTAATAACTTTGACAATTTGTTGACGATGCTGGTATTTCTGTGCTAACGGGGGAAGAGTTAAAAGTCTCGTTTTTTCCTGTTTTTAACTCTACCGCTGCTTTTAGGAATGCTTTGACTCTTGATGGTACTTGGCTGCTCTTCACATCTCCTTCACATTCAGGGTCTCTTGAAGACGTTCCACTGTTGTACTGAGCCTCCATCTGTTGCACTCAGGAACAAATACTTGTCTAAATTATGGTCAACGCCTGGAGAGTTTATTCTGGAGTGTTAATGTGGTTTATTTGGGCAGCTGAAAACGATTCTTGAGCAAATTTTGAACCCAAATGACCATACCAGGAAACCTTGATCTTCCTCCAAGAATATTGTTGTTTTGATACGTAAAAACTTCCCAGTAAATTAGCTGCATGTGAGTCCATGTGAATTCCACTCATAAGCCCAGGTTTGATTACAAACTGTAGATGTGATCCGAGTGTTTCTGTGCTGTTTAACCTGCAGGATCTGCAGCGAGACATAGAGCAGCACACGGACAGCGTGACGTCGGTGCTGACGCTCTGTGACATCCTGCTCCACGATGCTGACGCCTGCGGCACCGACTCCGAGAACGACTCCATCCAGCAGACCACCCGCAGCCTGGACCGACGCTGGAGGAACATCTGTGCCATGTCCATGGAGAGGAGGATGAGGTGAGCGGCCACACAGTCACAGACTCACTGTTTATTTGCCACAAAAGAGACCTGACACGGTGATTCAACACAAAGTAAGCTTAATAGATTAGTAAGTCAGTCTTTATATTGCACGTTTCATAAAAACAAAATTCAAATAGATTTTATAATGAATTTATTTGAATGTCTCAGCTACTCATCTCCCAGGCTGCTCAGGTTTTCTCAGTTGACTTTCCTCATCACACAAAAAAAAATTAAAAAGTGAAATGATCCCTTCCATTGTTTTCAGGATTGAGGAGACCTGGCGTCTCTGGTGTAAGTTCCTGGACGACTACTCTCGCTTTGAAGACTGGCTGAAGACCGCTGAGCTCACTGCGGCGAACCCGGACTCTGCCAACGTCCTCTACACCAGCGCCAAAGAGGAGCTCAAGAAGTTCGAGGTCAGCAGACGAGTCTTTCTCTCTCTCTTGGTTTTCTTTCACTTTGGCAGAATACTGGAAAGGGAGGACTAAAGGCAAAGCGATGGAAAGAAAGACCATAAGTTAACAGGGAGTTACATGTGCTGTCACTGACTTTCAGGCAGTCTCAATCCTCACTAGACCGAACATGATTCTGCTCGGTCTCTTTCAGTACATTTCTGCTCCATTCTACCATGAATGTAAATTTAATGACACGCTGCCCATTAGATTTAGATTTTTCTTGTGTACATGGTGATGTTTTGACCAGATGTTGGCAGTAGAGGAAGGGTTCAGGAAATGACCAAAAACATTAGGGTTCATCCTCTGGGTACAATGAATATTCACGTCAAATCTAATGGAGATCTGTCCAGTAATTGTTGTCACATCTTGCTCTGGACCAAAGTGTTCTATAGGCTAAGATATAAAACCAACATCGCTATCCACAGGCATGGTTGGAGAACAAATTAGGGAAAGATCATTAGATTAGATTAGAAAGCAAAGTCTTTAAGCCCCTCAAGGCAAATTTGCGATTTGATATATTGAATATTATTGAATTTTTAATGTCATAAAGCAAAGTAGCATCTTCAAATATGTCCCCTTAAAACATGTCCAAAAGTTTAATGTTTTCCATCTTTACACAGTAGAATTTGGACTCATTTGTTCCCTTAATGGGCTGCTGGAAGATGTCGAACATCTGGGACCAGCTGCAAAACAAGAAATGTTGCAATTGTTTGTTTTTGCAAGAAAATGAAATGACAGTCACACAGAAATGCATTTTAGGAAGGTGAAGTGAGTTCAGCACTAGAAGAGATTTGTGTTCTACTTTGATTGTGTCCCAGTCTGAGTTCAGTTTCAGGTTCAGGAGTCCTGTTGCGCTGAGACACAGCGCTAACCTTTGAGGTGCCAGTCTGGATTAGAATCACAGATTAGTGTCCGTTAATCTGGTCTCTGCCAAAGTACCCTCATCTCCACGGCAACAGGGATCCAGTGTTGATAGTGTTGCTTACCAAAGACTTCATCCTGTGGAGGACCAGTGACCTACAGTATATACTGATGGTCAATGGCATTTAATGAGAAGCTATGGGAGCGTAACTGTTGGAATCAGTGGTAGGATGTCGGTTCAAGGCCATAAACTGACTGGAAAAGGTTGTTAATCCTCCTGAGCAGCTGGCAGTGGAGGCCTGTTGTGTGCTTTGGGCAGTTTCAACAGTAAAAGAGCATGTGTGCTTGTGTTGATTTTATCGAGCCATCCATCCATCCTTCCTCATTTCCTTCCTTCCCAAAAATCCAGGCTTGGCCCTCGATCAAAGCCTTTGGGACTCATTTGTGCTCATATGTTCTCCACTCAGGCGTTCCAGCGGCAGGTTCATGAGCGCCTGACTCAGCTGGAGCTGGTCAACAAACAGTACCGCCGTCTGGCCCGGGAAAACCGAACCGACGCCGCCAGCAAGCTCAAAGTCATGGTCCACGAGGGGAACCAGAGGTGGGACAGCCTGCAGAAGAGGGTGGCTGCTGTTCTCCGCAGACTCAAGGTGAGACGGGGAGGGTCAGAGGATTTTATGTGACCGTTCCTCAAAAATGATGTCTTAAATCGCAGCCATGCAGCCAATGAAATGATGGATATTTAGAGCTGCGTTAGGAAACTTCCTCAAATAGCAGCAAGAGATCGATAACCTTGAACTTCAATACCCAGAAACCCAACAAACTGCACACATCACAGCACAGAAAGAAATTAAAATAAAAAGAAATGAGTAAGATAAACATCAGCATGTATCAAACCTTCCCGGCTGATCTGTGCAGCCTCTCCCTGCTCTCCGCTCCGCCCTAAGCCGTCAGGATTTAGGTCACCTCTCAGACGGTAACGAGGCACTGTTTTCATCGCGGCATGTGGCGCTGAGCAGATGGACGACGTTTATGTTGCTTTATAAAGATTGCATGTAGTCAAAGAACTCAGCTGGTTGGTGCTGGTTGACCTCTGCGGGCTCAGTCCCTGTAAGCCATATTCACATTACAGGAATGTGCAGCAGACCAGGGTCAACAGTGCTTAATGTAAAATATACAGTCACAGTGGTTAATACCCAGATTGGACAGAAGGGCTCAAGACTCATATTTCATGGTGCTGAGATATAATTCTTTTTATTCATACAACATTTTGCAATCTTCTTTTTGTTTTGATTAAATGTTAAACGTCAGTTCTTGAAGAAGAACTAGAGGTTTTCAGTGGGCTGAATTATAAATGATTAACTTCAATGCTGCCTTCTTGCATTTCTGGCCTCTGTATTGATGAACTTTGAAGGTTTTCACTGGGTTTCCATCCAGTGTTTCCCCATTAACCCAGTTTAACCCAGTGAGACAAGTTTTTACTGCTGATAAATTTTAGTTTAGTTTAGTTGATGTTTAAAAATAACCACAATAAAGTCCAATGTGGTCCATGATGTTAAAAGAGCTAATCCAGGTGACTAAGTGACATCATACTACCAACAAACCAATAAATAAATTCCGAAAATGATCATCAATGAAGTCAATCCAAGTCAAGCAGCAAATAAAAAATATAAAAGTTGGTAAGTTTACTTCACAAAGTCTCCACAAGCTGTAGTTTGACCTTCTGTGTTGATTCCATGATTGTAGAATTACTGAAACCTGCATTTTATTTTGAGACCTGTTTTAACCATCTGACCATGTCGGTGAGGACCCGTTCAGTTTAGCTCTGGGTGATTTACAAACTGTTCCCTATATGAACCCTATGGATGGGGTGCACAGTATCACATAAGGGAATATAGTGTGCATAAATAATATGTTGTACTCTTAAATGAATACTACTATGAGTATCTAAACAGCATTTAAACACTGCTGTTCGTCCTCGGCTCTGTGCTCCTGCAGCACTTTACCTCTCAGAGAGAAGACTTTGAGGGAACCCGTGAGGGGATCCTGGTCTGGCTGACAGAGATGGACCTCCAGCTCACCAACGTGGAGCATTTTTCAGAGAGCGACATCGAAGACAAGATGAGACAGCTGAACGTAAGTCCGCTCCCACTGACGGTTACACTAAACGTTTACCTGCAATATGTCAGAAACTAGCACACATTTCTGGTTCCTCTAGCTCCCTACGTGACCAACATGTGTTTTCCTTCCCTCATGTCACCCTCTGCAGGGCTTCCAGCAGGAAATCACCCTGAACACCAACAAGATCGACGCCCTGATCGTGTTCGGGGAGAACCTGATCCAGAAGAGCGCTCCTCTGGACGCCGTGCTGATCGAGGACGAGCTGGAGGAGCTGCACTCCTACTGCCAGGAGGTGTTCGGCAGAGTGGCTCGCTTCCACCACCGCCTCGTCAACAGACGCCCGGTCAGTACTGCATATAGGGCGTTTCAGGCTTGGCCTTTCTCAGCATGTGTGTGTGTTTAACAAATGATCTGGTATCAGTGATGCTGATGTCAATCAAAGCCTTCACAAGTCCTCAGCACATTATTCAAAACAGTCTTGGCTTCCAACATGAGGCGAAATAATAATAATAATAATAATAATAATAATAATAATAATAATAATAATAATAATAATAANNNATTATTATTATTATTATTATTAATTACTTTAAAAACAATTACAAATAAAATGAATGAAACAAAATGAATAATAGAGAAATAATTTAAGGAAAAACAAAAAAGAATATACAGTACCGTAGCTTATCTCAAAACTAAATGAAATTAGGCCAAACCAAATGTTTTACTATGATTATTATTATTGTCAGTTGCACAAGCGGCTCGTCCAAAAATAAACAGCGTATACTGTACATACATAAAAAGATACAGCATGGGAACAGGTAAAATATGGTTAATTGCAATACACAAAATACAATGCAAACAGCACCACTTCAGCATAATTCATAGATTATGATTCTTCTTAAATTCTCTGTTTAATTCAGGCACTTCTTAAAGGTTAAATTGATTAGAAATAATGGTACAGAAACAGCTGACAGACCGACATCTCAGCAGACACAATTAGTTTTTGGTACTTAATTTCTTTGTCGTCTTCTTCACTATTTTTTAGGTTCTGGAGGAGGAGAGGGATCTGTCGGACCGCGACACAGACCTCGACGACTCACCTGATCTGACCGACGGGACTTCCTGGAGGGAGGCGAGGGAGGAGGAGGTTCCAGCAGCAGGTGGAGTCTCAGCTGGACAGCAGGCCATGTGCCACCTCCTGGCGCCCCCTCTGGAGCGGTCAGGACGGGAGACCCCTGTCAGCGTGGACTCCATCCCGCTGGAGTGGGACCACACTGTCGACGTGGGGGGGTCGTCGTCGCACGAGGACGACGAGGACGCCACCTTCTTCAGCGCTCTGTCAGGTAATAATGGCACTTAGCTGTTCACTATTCTCAGCAGTCAATTATTTCTTCTAATAAGAAGAAATGTGTTTTGCGTGGGGGAGAAACTGTAAGTAATCAATCATAGTCGACAGTGTTCCAGCTTTGTCTTCTCTCAGTATTTATGTTATCGTCGTGTAGTTCAGCAGATGCAAGGAAGAAAGAAGAAGAAAGAAACCTGTTATTGCAAACTCTCCTCGGCGTGCTGCAGTCCAGGACTCTCAGCTGTCCAAAAACTGACAGCTGCCTGTTGAAAAGCGTTTCTTTTTTTGGAAAATCAAGCCCAGACTACGATAAGCAATGATGATGCAATGAATTAAAATCTCAGAGCATCCTTGAACGCAGCAACACAGAGTGTTCAAGACAATGTAAATGAAAATGTTTGCTGTGATTGACTTTTAGTTTCAGGTCCTTGGAAGTTGATTTCCAGACTGCAGTGAAATGAAAAGAGACCGAGGATGGCCTTGAAAGTAGAAAATGAATCTTAGAAGTTTGAATTACGGTCAACAATAATGTCAAATATTGTCACGTTGTAGTTGATGGGCTATAAGACCAAAAGAGACGGACCAACACACTGTTGGTTTGTTTCAGTGGATTTCTTGACAATAATGAAAATATAAAATATCACCAGCCTTATCCTTGAAGTCCTACTCACATTAATTACAAATTAGATGTCGATTCACTCTTGCAGATCTTCCTTGTCTCTCTTCTTGGCGTCCCCACTGTTCCAAAAACGTTAATTCTTTAATGTTCCTAAAACAGCTTCATGACTGCCCAACACCGTTGACCTCCACTCTCTCTTACAGATGTGAAGGTCACAGAGAGCTCAGAGTCGTTTGTTAAAGCGACTGTGAGGGCAGTGAAAGCAGCCTCGGGTAGGCACTTTGCCTCCTGCATGCCATGGCCTCACTGTGTGCTTATGGAGCGACATCCCGTCTCCTAGTAACCCCAAACCCATCCAGCTGTTCCCCACACCCCCCTCCCACTCCCTTATCTAATTCCCAGTTTGTTTTGCACTGCAACTGACCACAAAATTACAACAATTATAAAGTGAAAACATGAAACTTGCATGATGTGGCAATGGATGTTATTTACTTTTGCAATCCATTTGTGGTTTTTTGATGCTGTTTTTGCATGTATTTGACAGATACTTTAGTCTTATGCATGTGTCAAATGGCTTGTGTGAATCATAAGAGTTCTCTTTATCTTATCTTTTTGGTTTTGCCCCTCTCTCCATTCCTTCCTTCTTTCTTATTTTTACACGACTGTTATTCAACTTTTTCCCTTCCCTGTCTCCTCAGTGAAGTCAGTGACCGACCCGCCCAGCTGGCACCAGCCCAGCTCTCCAGAGAGGAAACGAGTTCCCCAAGAAATCATCCGAGGGCTGAGCTCGTCTCCCACACACACCAGTACACCCTTCCACCAGCAGGGCTACGTAAGGACCCACACATCAAGATCTTCGAAAGTTTCCAGCCTGATGCAGCATGATAAATCCAGTTTGTTTTTCACAACTGTTTTAGGTTAAAGTTGTGTGTGTGTGTGTGTTCAGGCTAAGCTGATGTCGGAGTGCAGCGGCAGCATCAACAGAGTGAAGAGAGTTAAGCTGATCCTGAACGATGAGGAGGAGCTGGAGGAACCGGGTTTGACCAGCAGCACGGCCGACAAACAGACCAGCACAGGTACACTGACAGAGATATACACCTGAGCGAGAGGTGCCACTCTGACTTGGATTAAGTGATTAAGTTTATACATCAGAAATAGTGAAACGTGCCCATGACAAGTTCCCAGACGTCCTCAAACTGCTTGTTTTATTCAACCTACAGTCCAAAACCCAAAGAGATTTCATTTTAAATTATATAAAACAGAGAAAAGCAGCAAATCCCCACATTTGGGAAGCTGGCACCAGGAAATAGTTGACATTGTTTCTTGATTATTGACTTTTAATCAGTTGTTAAAATTGTCATTTCATATTCTGTTGACTTATTGTGTCAGCACTGATGTAACAAACTCATGTACAGGCTGATAGTCTTCTCTGTGAGTGTGTTGTGTAATAACACAGTCACATTATCACTTAGCTTAGAAATACCATTTAATGCTCATTCACACATACGTGTACTGGGTTGATATTAACTGTGACATAAATTAATTTAAACAAGTCACGCTGCTAATATGTTTAAAGAGACCAAATTTTAAAAAAAGTGGTACCATGACGAACACGGAGGCTGTATACAACAACACAGCACAGCTCATTTAGAGCCAACTTCAGAGTGACTCTTTTTCTCTGCAGGTGTGATCGAACGCTGGGAACTGCTCCAAGTACAAAAGTTCAGCAATGAGACGGACATCCAGCAGGACCTGGAGCAGTGGCAGAAGCTCAACTCTGACCTCTGTGATGTCACTTCCTGGTTGGGCAGGGTGCTGCCAGAGCTGGAGAGGCTACAGCGGATCGCACCGTCCACCAGCATCCGAGACATCGAAGTCAACATCAGGAAACTAAAGGTAAAACATCAGGAAGCGAAATGTAAAACATCGGGAAGCGAAATGTAAAACATCGGGAAGCGAAATGTAAAACATCGGGAAGCGAAATG
>LKNJ01002137.1:69916-100534 GCA_002120245.1 Maccullochella peelii | reverse complement strand
TGTGTGTGTGTGTGTGTGTGTGTTTCCATGCTCTTGTGCAGTGGCAAATATGCATGTGTGTTAAAACCGTGTTTTTTCAAATCTCTAGTCATGCAAAGCCATGCAAGTGAAAGGATCCATCTCATACTACTTCTCTGAGGGGAAATCAAATGTGTGTGTGTGTGTGTGTGTGTGTGTGTGTGTGTGTGTGTGTGTGTGTGTGTGCAAAGGTCTATGGTTTTATTGTGACTAAATGTGGTATGTTATGTCTGTTTTGTCCTATTCACAGTAGCAGTAGTATTCAAGTGTTTTTATGTGATTATTTTTCAAGAGGAGACGTGTTTGAATTCATTTGTCATTTTGTTTTACTAAAAACTAAATGACAATTTAATGAAAAATCAGTGCTTCACAAATCTGAGTGATTTTTGGAATATAAATATACCGGTTGCAGGTCAAATTTTCTGTCATTTCAGCATTTACTTGTGATTGAAAACCTTGGAGCAACATAATCAGAACTCCATGACATTTTCTCTTAATTTTTCTTTTCTTTATCTATAGTGGAAGCATGTTCTGTGCTGTCCTCACCTCCAGTGCACACTGTTTACTGCTGTTGTTTACTATCAACTTTCAACAGCATTGTCTATTGGACTCCTGGGAACATCAGATGTGGCTGAAAAATCTGTTTAAACTTGTCAGCTGCTTTAATAAAAATCCAGATATTTTTCAGTGTAGTTCTGAACTGCTAAACACTTCGAACTCTAACAACAGCTAACACTGATTATGCAGGCGGGTGGTTGGGTGTCTTGCTCAAGGGCACATGTGGAAAAGCTAAAAATAGTCCCAGCTGCTGCTGCCGGGATAAAATCTGACACATTGGCCCTACAATATCGTGCGTTTGCGTGTGTGTGACTGTTTGGCTGTCTGTTTGTATTCAACTCCACCCAGACTGTGGCTGCTCACATAACTACATTTCATTGACATGGTGATGACAACACACACACAGACAGTGTCTCCTCAAACAAGAGATGCATCCTTTCACGTGTGTCTGAGTGTAATATATGTGGCATATAAATGGATATTTGTCATCACACATAGGCCTGGACACACACACACACACACACACACACACACAGATCTAGACAGGTAGAAATGCTAATTTGCGGCCACACAGACAGTGATGTCTCAGCACACATGACTCAGGTAACAGCAGCCCAAATTAACATTTAACACTGCTGACCTACACACACACACACACATCAAGGAAGAGAGACATGACACAGATGCATGCATTCATACATATCTCTCACGCACACACACAGTAGCACAGTGTGTTATGTCAAGGTCGCATCTATTGTACTTGCACTACTGTGTGTGTGTATGCATGGTTGCGTGTGAATGCATGTGTGTCGGAGTGAGAAGACAGATTGTGGTGGCTGGACTGTGAGGAAAATAAAAAGGGGGGTAAAGGGAGACACGGGGGCGAGTAAGTAGTGGTCCTCCACCCTCCCTCCTTCACTCACTCCCCCCCACACCTGGGACTTGAACCCATGACCCCCCAGTGGATGAGTTCAAGAGAGGCACCGCCATTACTGGGGAAACTGCTAGTCGGTTTGTGTATGTGTGTGTGTGTGTGTGTGTGTGTGTGTGTGTGTGTGTGTGTGTGTGTGTGTGTGTGTGTGTGTGTGAGTGAGTGAGAGTGTGTTTCAAAGTGAACTCAGTTGAGTTCACTGGTGTGTGTGTGTGTTTTTGTGAGAGTGTGTTTACGGACAGAATTCCAGTGTTTCTTAAAAGTTGATTTTTACAATAGGAGTTCTGAATTAGAGGTATGATTTGCTTATCAATAACATTATCAATGCTTATGGATATTTGTGCGTGCGTGTGTGTACATGTGCGTGTGTGTGTGTGCGATGTCAGAGGTAATGAGCATGGTGATGGCCCTTCCCCCCCTTTGCTGCTGGGTGTGTGACCGTGTCTGCATCTCGCTACCTGGCCCAGACTGGATCAATACTTTAATCTAATTGTCATTCACTTCCACTGGGACAGCCAAACACACGCACATATATATACAACACACACAGCACATGCAACATGCAACATGCATATCTATACAGGAGACCACATGCATACACACACACACACACTCCTAAAAAACAAATGTACACTTGCACATCCTTCACACACAAGCAGCCAATCACACGAGAAATCATGAATGAAAATCCCCATTGTGTGAATGCACTCACTGCTATGTTAGCACGCAGCCCTTTACTACATCCACTTCCATGCTCAACTCTGCACTCTTTCCCTGCCTCCCTGGGCGTTCCTCCTTGGCGTTGCATCATGCATGCACATCAGTGTCGGCAAACATCCGCTGACACACTGTCACATCACATTCATGTCTGCCGGCAAGCAGCCTCTCCCACAGGGTGACAATGGAAAGTAGATGTCAGGGCTGCTCCGGGATCAGAGCCCTGCCGCATGCACAATACAATCAACCTGGAAATTGGAAATAAGGTGCAAAGTGACTTACCCAACATCCTCTTCTGCAGGATCAGTAGTGTCTCCATACCTCTTTCTCTGCATTCCTCTATCTCTATACCTCCTTCTTTACCCCTCCCATTGACAAGCCAAGCCACCACTCTGTCTCTTTCATCCTCTGTTCTCATCTTTCACTCATCACCTCTTCTCCAAATCCCTACTATTCCTCACTTCGTTCCTTCTCCTTGTTTCTCTTCTTCCTCCTCCTCCTCCTCCTCCTCCTCCTCCTCCTTGTCTGTCGTTTATTACACTCTTTCCTTTTCTTTCTTCCTCTCCGGTGGCTCTCCGGTGTCTTCTTCCTGCTGCTGTAAACTGCAGACTGTCTGGAGAGAGAGAGAGAGAGAGAGAGAGAGGGATCGTGGTCGAGAGAGACTGAAGAGCAATGGGAAGTGCAAACCAGGACACACACAGCCTCTGTCACTTTGAATGAATATTGTGCACTCGGCTTGTCTCTCCTCCCCCTCTCTTTCTCTCTCCCTCCCTCCCTCTCTCTGTCTACCAGACACCCCTCCTCCACTCCTCTCTCGCTTTGCCCTCCTTCGCTATCTCCTCCTCCTCCTCCTCCTCCCTCGCTGCTGCCTTCAAACATGTTCACACTTCAAGACTGACTGACATTATAGAGCTGCACTTACTGACATCCCCCCAAGACACACACACACACACACACACACACACACACACACACTTCTCACTCTCCAGGACCCAGACAGTTAACCCTTTTGATGCAACTGCACATCCTGTCTGTTTCTATTTATTATCATCTTCTAAGTAGATGCTGTTTTCCAAGTGCCAGTCAGTGTATTTTAATATAGATTCCTGAATGAATTCTCCTTTTTTTTAAATTGTATAGTAGTTCGTAAAATGTACTACCAAAGTTCATAATCTGTCAGGTAATTTTTCAAAAAATGTATATTTTCATCTGTGATATATACAGCATGTCCAAAACCCACATGTACCAATATGTGAATTTATCACGTGAAATGGGTTTAACATGTAGAATCGCTTGTGAAGTTGATGTGATGTCTTACATATGTGAAATCACACATGTAATATGTGTGTATGTAAAATGTGTGAAAAATATTTTTGTATCCTGTGCACACAAGTTATTTTGCGTGCAGGATTTAATAATATTATCTGTCAAGATAATGTCTGTCATTAGTTTCACATATGACAAACCAAGTATGTGTGTAGGTGAAATAAAATGTGAAATTTATGTTTACATGACATCTTGCAAATGACTATCTGAATTGGTCACATGTGAAATGGTGCTCCACATCAGACGAATATGTGAAGTGTGTTTTATAAATTCACATTTTTTGTAAGGGTAAGTTCTTTTAGTCTGAAGGAAAGTCTGAATCTATCTAGAAACACAAGAACATCTGCAAAACAGCTTTCTTTCTTCTTCTTTTCTCTATAAGGAATGGTAACATTTTGAGTTTCAGACAGTTTCACTTGCCATGCTTGCTTTGTTTCACATAAGTCAGCTTGTTTCAGGATTTTCTTACATGCAGGCTCATGATGCTGTTTGAAGCTACAGTAACTATTCTCTGTACATCATAGTCTGTGACTGATCCAATTCATTAATAGTTCTGAAAGCATGTTTTAAATGTACTAATAGTATATCTCTGTTTGTGTGGTTTGCATCCATCAGCAGCACCAGTACACTGCCCTCTTTACTTATATTTTCATTTACACTGTTCCTTTACCCTCCTCCATCTTCTGCAACTTATCCCCCACTCTCTCCATCCTCCTCCCTCCTTCCTTAGTTACATATTGATTAGGTCGCTCAGTGTGTGTGTCATTGCGTGCATATGTGTGCGTGTGTGCGTATGAGCCTGGTCCTGCTGTGGTCAATGAGGTCAACATGGTGGCCAGACAGACATCCCCACCCCCTTCATTTTGGGTTTTTTTTTCCCCCCTCTGCCTCCTCCATCACCTCCTGCTCTCCCCTCTCAGGGTTAGTGAGTGTAGTCGAGGTAAAGGAAGCGCTGGACTCCAACGTCAGCACCCTTCATGAGCTCAGTGAGCTCACATCATGAGTTTGTTGTGTTCATGTGGCAAGAAGCGAGATCGGACATTTTTACCACTGAGATGAACATTAAAGCTGCCGTGTGTATCAAGATATACGTTGCAGGTGATGTCCCTTGCCTCACCAATCTTGTCTTTGCATTGAAAGACAAAAAAAAGCAGCATGTTTTTCAAACAGCACCTGACAGTGACCGCCCTCACTGACCCCTATGGCCAACAGACTGTCTGTCTGTCTGTGTGGAGGAGGGGGCAGGATGGATGGGAGTGCAGGGGTCAATAGAGGTCATAAGGCAAAGATTGAGGGAGATGCACACAGAGGAAGCTTGAAAGGATGCAAAACTAGAGGGAGGCGACAGAGACAAAGCAACAACACAACAGGCTTTTTGTACATTTTCACTTACTTGCTTGTCAAATTGCTGTGGTAAAACACAAGCTAAAACATGAACTGAAGTTGATGATGAAGCAAACAGAAAAATATGTTATCTTTTGTTTATATTTTAAGAAGACATTCATTTATGCCCAGAGGATGAATCCTGCTGACTTTGGTGATCCTCTGACTTTTTTTCTAGCGCAGGGTTGCCAACTTTGGGTACCTGGCTGGAGTGAGATTTTGATGCCATGGCCCATGGGCTTAATCACACGCACTTTATCACGTGCACATATTTGGACTCAATTCACCATCATCAGGGTTTTAAAAAGTATGCACCTTACACATGTGGCGGGAGCGGGACCTTATATTGTAAGATTTAAGGATACTGCCTGACTAAGCCACTTCCATATACACATAGACACATATTGACATAGCCAATACATGAACACACACACAGACAAATCTACGCATGACCACACATACTCACTTAGCCAGATATAGACACGAATACTCTTTCACTCACTGACTTGTTTGATCGCCTTCTGGGCTCTGCGCAGGGTTTTCTGTCAGAACAGCTGTCCAATCAACACGGCGATAAGCATCGTGCACATATTGTGGACCAAATAGAGTAAGAGCCCATACTCATAGAATGGGGGTTACACTACGTCTGTTCGCCTGTTCATCTCGCCATGTTGCTCTCGTGGTGTTTTGGTGTGAGAATTGTTTCGGCAGCGTGAGGGCGTGAGACAGAACGTGAAAGCGTGTGTCACACGCCAGAAGCGCAAGAGTTGGCAACCCTATTCTAGCGCCACCATCAGGTTGGCATTTATTTTTTTAGTGAAATGTCATCAGGTCAAGATTTCAAATCATCCAATATTTCGGGTTATTTTTGGTTTCTAAATATCTTCAAAACTAATGACATTCTCATGAGCCTCAACTGTACTTTGTGATTAGTGCTCATTAGCATGCTAAACTAAGACAGTTAACATAGTTTACAGTTAACTTGCTTATGTTAGCATTTAGTTCAAAGCACCCACTGTGCCAATATACAGTCCCAAAGAGTAGCATAGCATGACTGCGGACTCTTAGGCTGAATTCACACCAAATCAGGCGTTGCGGCGGTGTGGGAGTGTCACTACATGGCCATGCTGATTGTAGCACAAGCAGAAATACTAACCAGCAATCCCAACTTGAAATGCGTACCACGGCAAGCAACTGCACAGCCATTAATGTCTTTGTACTCCCCCGTGGCAGGGTTGAACAGGTCTGGAAAGGTCATCATGGCGGCAATCGATCAGTCTGTCTTCCATCTTCACAGTTGCTCAGTAAACAGCAGAATTCTACAATGCTACAATGCTACATGGTAATCAAGGTTTCTTCTAGTCTGATCGCCGGCTTACATGATTGGCCACTGCAGCGTGACGTTGGGTTGTGTTTCTCCAAAAGTTGATTCTGTTTCAACTTTTCGCCGCTTTTTTTCACCACCTCCTGCGGTCCCCAATGCCGCAGCCTAAATGCACTACCCACATTGAAATGAATGGCTTGGTGTGAATTCAGCCTTAGTCTTCCACCAACTATCAGAGAGAGGGGTGGGGGCTGGAATTGTATAGTATGTATCTTAGCTGCAACTAAAAAATTATTTTCATTATCTATTAATCTGCAGATTATTTTCTCGATAAATTGATAATCATTTGGTCTATAAAATGTCAGTCAAGTCCAAGGTGACGTTATCAAACTGCTTGATTTGTCCAACCAACACTCCATAATGTCCAAAGACAGTCAATTTACCATCACATAAGACAAAGAAAAAAAGCTAATTATCGCAAATAAGAAGCTGCAACTAGGGAATGTTTGGGTTTTTTTGCATAAGAAATTAATTAATTAATTATTATTAATTATGATTAATCTATTATTTTTCTGTCCATTAACTGATCAGTTAATCAACTAATCTCTTCAGCTCTTATCTTGACTCTAGGCCACCAAGATGCCCTGCACAATAATAAAAATTTGCATAATTTGCACAACTACACTATTTCCTAAAGGCTTTAGAATTACAACATTTTATATTTTTCAGATTTAATGTTTTTTAAAGATTTTTTTCCAGTCTATATGTTCAGTCTATATGAGTGTTGTACTAAAACACTCACATGGCATATGTACGTTGCCAGAGTTATTGCTCACTGTAATCATTCTTCCTCTCTGTACTGATGGTGAAGCAATCCCTTCCTAATGCGATCTCAATGTAGGAGACAGGACCAAATCCACAGTCATTGTTCCATTGTTGCAAAAATAGTAGTTGTACCAAATAATCTCACTAGCAGTTTCCATAGCTTTCAACCACATCTCATGGTCTTCATTTGTGGATGAAGTTGCTCAGTCAGTTGTCATCAAGTTGCAAATATAAATAAGAAAGACCGTACGCAGATATGACCTACTTCTAATAATATAAACTATATATTATATTATATTATATTATATAAAGGCTACTAAATGGAGGCGAGATTGTTTTGTCAACTTTTGTTTCCTAGGTCAAGAATTAACTTTGAAGCTCAACTTTAAAGCCAACATCCTCAAAGAAATAGTTTGAAATTTTGAGTAATACACTTATTGGCTTTCATGTTTTGCTTTCTTCTTCTGTGATGAGAAGACCGACAAAACTCTCATGTTCATATTGACTATATGACGATACGGCCAGGTCAGCTGGCCTGGCTCTGTCCAAAGGTAACAGAATCTGCCTACCAGGACCTCTAAAGCTCACTGATCAACATGTTATGTCTCATTTGTTTAGTCAATACAAAAGCCAAAGTGTAAAAATGTGTTTATAGGGGGTTATGTGCCAGACTAGCCTATCTACCTTTGGACAGAGCCAGGCTAGCCGTTTCCCCGTTTCCAGTCTTTGTGTTAAGCTAGGCTAATTGCCTGCTCTCTTTAGCTTCATATTTAGCATATAGACATAAGAGTGGTATTGATCTTCTCACCTAACTCTTGGCAAGAAAGCGAATAAGCATATTTCCCCAAAATGTCAAACTATTCCTTTGAAGCACTCAGAAAAACGGACATTTAAATATCTGTACAATTCCACGATAAGTGGGCAAACGGCATTTGCTGAAGAATATCATGTAATACAACTGAAAGCTCCAGAACAGCTACTGAATGGACTTTGAGGTGAGATTGTTTTGTCAAATTACCTTTTATGTTTACAAACCAATTTTTTTTAAAAGAAATGTCTCAAACTGAGCTCCCGCATCAGAAAGTAGATCTTTGTGATTCTGCAGCTCCACTATCAGATTGTGTCCTAGACTGCATCATATAGTGGCTTATTGCTGTTTGATCATCTATACTCACTATTCCATATTAGTGTCTTATGGGATGTGAAATTGTGGCTATTAAGCAATGTCCAGTACAATGAACCGTGCTGGGCTCATTCATTATTTTGCACTCGAGCGCCCTCTGGTGGCCAAATCCTAAAACACAATTAGTCCTTGGACAGACTGAGCAGAAATCCAGCGGCAGTTAACTTGGCCCACTATTGAAAACCACAGGCTTGCCCCTGACATGTGACTTCTTCCGAGTGATATCCGATAGCTCCTTCCAGTGAGTCGGATTTGTGACATCATGAGTCACCTTTGACCCCATTATGACCAAGGACATGGTCAGAGTCAGAGCGAGACTCCATCACAGGGTATCTGGAGAACTGAATGGTTTATCAATCTACAATGAGGCGCTAAGTGACATACTGTACCTGCAATTATCATGCAGCCTTCTGTCAGTGAAGGCAGCAGCGGTGTACATCTCAGTCTTCTACTCCACTACATTTCAATGAAAAATATTGGACTTTTGACTCCACTACATTTATTTGACAGCAATAATTACTATAAAACCAAAACAATATATAGATTAAACCACTGGTTCCTAACCTTTTTGGCTTGTGACCTCTTTACAAAAACGTAAAGTTAGTTGAAGCCTTGTCATGTTTCAGATGAGTTCTTAGCAGTTCCACCAAAGAGACATTCCTCCTCTAAACTATATATAATAATAATAATAATAATGTCATACATATTATAATGTCATATATAATAAAATATTAGTCACAGGGGATATTTTACTGCAGAACAAGTACTTTTGGTACTTTAAATACAATTTGCTAATTATACCTCTTTACTTTTACTTACATAGAATTTTCAACAGATGACTTTTACTTGTAATGGAGTATTTCTACATGTTGTATTGGTACTTTTACTTAAGTAAAGGATCTGAATACTTCTTCCACCTCTGGTTTTGATCAGATTTGGAATGTGTTAATATGGAAAAAACCTGTTATCTCTTTCTAATTGAACTATATCCTGGTTTCCGATAGTGAGGGCTCTGCAGTTTTTTTTGTATTATTCTACTAAGTTGTGGTAAGTAGTGGGGCATGTTTCTGTTAATTTACCACTTTGCTCGATTTCCTTTCGTCTGTAATGCAAGACAGCAGAGACAAAAAATGTATCCTCTAAAAATACGATGATAAACGGTTATTTTGATCCACGCTGTGAAATAAAAGTGAGAAGTCTGAAATGTTGGTAATGTAGTTTAACTCCTAACTCGAGCTATGGAAGCCCCTGCCCACATGACACACAGTGACCTGAATAAGGTGTTTAAATGCCACAATATTCCGGTTTCTATCAGACTACTCCAGGTAGCAATATTTGAATTTCTCAAACCAGGATAAGGGCTTATCCAGGTTTATGAAACCAGGATATGATGTTTACATGTCCAAACACATAACTGGGATACTCCAAAAACCTGGACACTAATGCCCATGTAACACACTGAATGTGACATGCTGATGTATTGCTACTGCGGCTACAAATGGAATTCACAGTAATAGCATAAAGCATTTCGGTTATTTGAAATATCATAGTTAAATGCCAGGTTTCAGTGTCAGCTGCTCGGAATTAAAGAGTAGAGAGGCCTCTTCCTAGAGCCGCCACCTTGCAGACAATTAACAGGAGAGGCATATTTTTTTTACACCCACAAGTACAAAAGAAAATAGAGCAAAATGCAATAAAGATAAAAGTGGGAAAATACTAACCTACGTAGAAGTCAACAAGGCAGTTTGAAGGGAAGCAGGCACACCAAAAATGTAGAAAAATAGCCATCACGCATTGATATCGAACATTTTTGCGTCTTAAAATTCCTTAAAAGTTAAAGGATGTGAGACAAAACAAATGTAAGACATCTGGAGATAATTGACAGATTTATTGACAAGTGGTTGATAGTATAAATGATTTGCAATCTTTTCTGTGAAACAAAAAACATGTTGGAATAAATAACACCGTAACTAAGGATTTTGAAGGGCTGCTTTTACTTTGACGAGACACAGCAGAATGTTTCCTCTCCCCTTGGCGGTTTGTGGCGGCAGTAAACAGTTCGGACAGTTCATAGCTGAAACACATAAGCTAAAAGTGTTTTGTTGAATCCAACACTGCATGACAAATGAGAATAAGTACCCTGGTACAGTTTTGCATCCAGCCTGTTTTTGCCCTGCAGTGTGAAATGTCTGGTCCACACTGCACTTAGGCTTGAGTCTGTTCCTCTTTCAGTGCTTTTATTTGGCTCTCTTCACTGACACTCGCCTCCTTTCTGTCCACTACATTTGTTTCTTTTTCCTCATCCTCCACCGTCAGGGCTAACCAGGACTCTTTGTGCAACCTCTCGCTCCTTTCCACCTCTTGAACACTGGGTGGCGATGTTACCTGCATGTGTGCTGGCAGGTGTTTGAACTCGTCCTCGTTCACATCATAGTCCTTCATCTTTGAGTCCAGGATCCACCAGTAACCAACAAAGCCTACATCTAGCATCCGCTGAGGGAGCTCCCTCCATGGTACTGACAGACTGGAGCACTGGGCTTCATACAGTGTGGTGTCTGGGTTGTAGTCGGTGCGGTAAACCAGAGAGAGAATACCCAGGCTGGCGTGGCGGAGCCGGCCCTCATTACGAAGCTTCACCAGACTCTGCACGTGGCTGTCAGAGGTCGCATTGCGGATCCACGGTGACAGCAGGCCCAGCTGGCTGGAGCGCTCCAGCAGGGCGGCTTCGAAGGACGACTGGTCAGGGTTTGTGTAGAAACAGGCCCAGGCCCCGCCCAGCAGAGTCACGTATACAGAGGCTTTGACCGGTCGCTCCCACGCGCCAACAACCATCTCCCGACATGCCTCTTTGTAGTCAGAGCCCAAGCTGCGACACCAAACACCTACAGACAGAAGGAAGGATGCAGCAAAAGAAAGGACACTTAAGCCGCGTTTCCACCAAACACTTTCGGTATAGGACCCTCGAAACCCATACCTACATGCACCTAACCCTAGATCCGTTTTGCATTTCCAGTGCAGACAGTACTTTTTAACGTAGGCGGCGTTGTTATCGGATGGTAATAGCTGCATCAACCACGTAAGTAGCGTGACATCATATCTAACACGACGCCGTAAACAAAGGAACAGAGGAACACGATGGGGGACATTGAATGTTTCGTGTTCTTTCTTCTCGGTATGTGGCTGTTTATCACAACAAGCTTTGTTTGAGAAAAGGCTGCAGGCAGCAAGGAAAAATGGCGGGTTTGTGCATTGAGTCCTTTGTCGTGCAGGAAGTGACGATTCTGTTGACCAATCAACGGACTGCAGTGTTTCTAGCTCCACCTTAAAGTCCTGGGTCAGTGTGTTAGGTACCTCAGCAGTGGGGTAACAAAAAACGGGACTGAATGGAATTGTTCTATTGGTACCAACCACAACTTTTGCCAATGGAAACGTGAAAATAACCTAATGTGTAACAGACTGAACTGCTTGGTAGGAAATGCAGCTAGTCCTGCCTGATGTCCAATCCACTGGGGGTGGGGCTATTCCAGCCGTATTACTAAATAATTCTTAAGTTCTTAGTAACTACTAGCTAGTTTTAAACTAGTGATTTACTAGGTTGAGTTACACCATTAAAACTTAATAAACGTCTTAGCTAGTTAGTTAAGAGTTTAGGAATGTATACGTCAGTTGCAAGTCCTAGCAACTGACCTAACTTTCCTTGTCCAAGCTTTTACTTATGAAAAATAAATACTTGTAAATTCCAACTAGTAAAAGCATAACAGATTTTTAATTAATCACCCTCCTACATAAAATCTGCAACTTCAACATGCCGTTTTAGGAGAGTGGTGTATGTGGTATGGTGGTGAATACTCTGCTTCTTCGTCCCATTTCATGTTTTGCTATTAGACAGCTGTGTGTGTTTTCCTAGAGAATGGGTCTGGAAGAGCATGGCACCCAAACCATCCTCAAGGTGAGTACTACAGTCTCACAGAGGACTCTCTCCTCGGAGTTGACATGAACTGAATAGAATGTTAAGACAGAAAAAAAGACTGGACACCAATTGCTAAGGCTGGGGTTTTCCAAGATTTTGGTTTTTATAACACTAGATGAGGCAAGATCGAGGGTCAAGTATGCAACACATCCTGGTGATTCGTAATACACTGGAGCCAAGCTATGCAAGTCAGTGTCAGCTGCTGTGCTCATTAAGTGGTATGAAAGCAGCCATGACATGATTGACAACAACTACCCTAAAGTTTTTACTTTAGGGTACCACCAGTACGCAGTTATAGCAACATTATGAAGGAAATATATTTCAGTTAGCATGTGAAATCGCCATCTTCATCTGCTGATGTTCGCTAATAGTTGCAGATTACAGAGACACAGAAGCTACTTCAGTAATCAGAATAAGTGAGACCATCTCTCTTATCATGTTTCCCTTCTACAAACTTCATATTACCATTACATTGGGCAGTAGGATAGCGTACACTAATTGTTACCTTAACATTTATGTGAAAACCTAGCGTCAGTGGTGTCCCTGCAACCTTAACCAAGCTAACGTTAGCTTAAGTGCATGACTCGTGTGCTCAGTTTCTCACCCGCTTTACTGTTTTTCAGCCTTTCCCATCTGCCAGTTGGGACCGGAGTCGCTGCTGTTTCTGCCGCCGCACAGAACATCCTCCTCACTACACGCAACGAAGCCATTTTAACAGATTTTATTCACCAGCGCGGTCACCTTAACGCAGAAGAAACATCCTGCTGGTCAAGAAGACAGCTCACATGGAGCCAAAATGGCGCCCAGAAGGTGATTCGATTTTAATCTTCCGACAGAAAGCTCTCTTCCTCGCAAACGTTCCGCTTGCTGTCACTTGAACAGATAGCGTATTAGCAACACAATTATGAAAATAGGATTTTTGTTGTAATTTTGATTGGAAAAGCATCCAATGTATCGCATACCTGCGCATTATATTTTAATCAACAAACCACCTAAAAAGAAGAAGATGGTTCACGTGATAGCTTTGTTTACGTGGTGACGTGTACCGGAAGACATGCCAACAAGACTGCCTGACAGCAGTTGCGCTAGCTATGAAAGACAGGCGTTAGCAGTGTAATATTTTTTTTTTGGGTCAGTTATTAAACCTATATGGGCTGTGTTGTCATAAATTTTACGCTAGCTACCTTCACGTCTTCAAACAAATGAGAAACAAGAGTGCTAGTGTACATTTAGCCTAGCTAGTATTAGCTGTCACAGCTTCTCAGCTTTGTGGCCACTGTCACGCCATCATCACCAGGGACATCTTGCCGCGGACAGGTTGGTTTTAACCTATGCTTTTCTGGTCACGAGACATAATGTATGTCGATTGCTAGACTTCATGATGACTTTTGAGAATGACGTGGGATACTGTGTATTTAACTCTATACTTAGATAGGTTACCTTGCTGCTTGGTAAATTAACAGCTGTTGGACCTGTACAGAGTTGACTAATAAACTGTGCCCAGCCTGCAGGGAGCTGTAGCATGTGAACAGATCTTACCTCAGTGCTCTTCATCTTCTCCTAGGTCTTGTATGAGGCTGCTCCTTGTTCACTGAAGCAATGGCCAGTCCAAATGATCTACAATTCCAAGGTAAAGACTGTGTCATTCAAATGCATGTCTCTGCTGCAGAGGTTGTTTGTCTTCTCTCCCCACTTTCTGTTTTACTCTCCCTTTTTTCCTTCCCTCCTCAAATCCTATGTTCCATGGCATTCCTAGGCTGATGGATGCATGGTGAAGCAGCACCAGGCAAGGTTTTTAAGCTAAACTCTGGCTGTCGTGTCGGCCTAAATCACAAAGTTGAATCATTTTTTTTAAATACATTTTTAGTAGCCGACTCTCAAGACAGTCCCAGTTGTTATCATGTGACTTTGACCAAAAATAATGGTGACTCTCTGGGATGGAAAAAAATCTGACTCTCCTGGTTGTCTGTTGGAGAATATGTGGGAAACCTTATCAGGGGTCTGTACCACAAAGTGAAATCAATAGGTTATCCAGCTACTGTATCTATGGGCTCAACTCAGGTTTTCTGGTATCACAAAGCTGGCTCTCTTTTAATTGGGGTAGATTACCATGGTAACCTATGCTTCACAGCTCCAGAGCAGAGGATCAGATCAAAACCTGCCAAAAGCCTGACCACTGACCAATCAGATCAGTGGAAACACAGAGTCGTCATTCCTAGTGACCAGTAATAAAGAGCAACAGCTATTTTTAGAGGTCAGCTGCTTTGGCATAATGTGCATCACATATCCATAATAGTTTGTTCATCATCAGACAAAAAAACAAAAATATTCACTCTAATATGTGTACACCTTGGGCCCGTTGTAGTACCACTGCTATTACTAACTCCCTGTGTTCACTGGTGTGTGTCTGTAGAGTTTGAGGAAGCAGCAGAGCTGCTGTCTGCAGACCCGGGGGCCTCCACACTCAGTATGCCTGCCTCAAACACCACCACTACAGCAGCAGCAGGAGGAGGAGAGGATGTGAAACTAGACCTTTCAGAGGACGAGGAGGGTCAGGAGGAGAGTTCAGAGGTGCGTAAAGTATCCATGTTGACTTATGTCACCGTGACACAGGTGAAGAGTGTTGATGTTTTGAGTGGACAGCAGCTTAAAAATGTCTGTGCTTCCAGCTGTTAGGAGGACAGAAAGCAACCGGTGGCTTCTGGACCTTTGAGTACTATCAGTCTTTCTTCAATGTGGACACAATGCAGGTATGATGAGATATCTATATTTATATATATATATATATAGATAGATAGATAGATAGATAGATAGATAGATAGATAGATAGATAGATAGATAGATACAGTATAGATATATAATGGATACAAGTTAGTTTAAACCAAGCTCAGAGAAAGAAATGTACATATTTTATCATGTGCTGCAGGTGCTGGACAGACTTAAGGGGTCAGTGATGCCATTACCTGGAAGAAACTTTATCAAACACCACCTTAGGAGTAACCCAGATTTGTATGGTAAGTCCAATGGAGACGTGTTCAATTATTATACATTCTCTTGTTTTTATTCTTCATTTTCTGTAGATTTAAAGACCCTCTGTGTAGAGGGTTAGGGTCAGGTTTATATCATTTTAAAGCTAGATTTATAGTTGTGTGTTAAAGGGGTATGTAGCTAACTCGTAGGCTACCCTGTAGTCGACATGCTTCTCCTCAAAAATGCAGTGGCTACCGAGATACCATGTGGAGGCGAGAACTGTGATTGGTCGGCTTTGGCTGCCTGTGTTTTCTTTCACAAGTTTCTGATGCCGGTGGAGATTGTAGAGAGTGATGACAACATGAAGGAAGTTTTTCAGTAATGCACATCTAGCACATATCCAAAAACCTGTTGATATCCAAGTCTTTCATCATGTTTAAAAGTAGGTGTATTTCTCCTTCCGAGCAGAAATGTGGGCTTTTCCTTTGTACATGCATCTCTATCCCAGCCTTGCAAACTGTTGGCTGGTTAGTTTACAACGCACAGAGCTGAGTGTAAACAGACAAGAGGCCGTGAATGCGCTGTATACATGTCCAAAGAATGCCCCTAAAACCTGAATAATATCAGCACATCCCACATACCTTAATCGGAAAATGCTTCATTCGGAACAAGGCCTAATTCGGAATATCCAAACGGAATATGCTGTTTACATGACCTGTATCAAATTCGGAATGTTGTCTTATTTGGAATAATGCATATAAACATAGTCACTGAAAGTCTTCATGTAGTAATGTTTGTGTGTAGGTCCATTCTGGATCTGTGTGACACTGGTGTTCTCAGTGGCGATCAGTGGGAACTTGTCCACCTTCATCAGCGAGATGGGAAACCCTGCGTACCACTACAGACCGCAGTTCCACAGAGGTCAGTCCTCCACAGGGTCTTTGATTAACCCACATTAGTTTGTCTTAGTTTTATTGAGTCATTTCTTTGCCCTGCTTTTTGCGTGCAGTGACCATCGCCGCAGTAGTGATCTTCTTGTATGCCTGGCTGGTGCCGATTGGTTTATGGGGTTTCCTGACCTGGCGGCAAGGGGCTGAGAGGCAGATTGGAGGCTATTCCTTCCTGGAGACTGTGTGTGTCTACGGCTACTCCCTCTTCATCTATATCCCCACCTCAGTGAGTCCTTCACTCTCTCCTGGGTTTTGAGTTTTACTAATGGATGTCAGGCTCATAATAAGCTGTCCAGTACAGAGCACCGTGTGTTTTGGCTTAAACTTCAGTGTAAAGACGACACAAGGGTAAATCTTGTCTAAATGATCCCAACACCATGCCATCTTTCCACCTGGTAAAAAGCATGATCAGAACTGGGTTTTTTGAGTCAGTAAAGGAAGATTTGATCATTCAATCCATCTATTTTCTCTCATTTTCTCTGTTGCTTCTTCTTCCATCTGTTGATCCTTATCAGCAGATCGAAGAACTTTCAAGTGCTCAGAAAAATTGACAATTGAACATCTACAATTCCACAACAACTGGGAAAAGACTCCATATGTTGATCTAGATTACGTCATACAATGATTGAAAGCCCCAGAACAGCTACTAAATGAACCTCGTAGTGATGTTGCTTTCTCAGCTGCTGTTTCCAAGGTTCATGGAGGAACTTCGACCCTCAGTGAAATAGTGATGGATTGTGGCTGCCTACAGAAAAATTGAGCTGCAAAAGCACGTAACAAAACTGAGTCACCTGATTTAAGAGCAGAGGTTTCATCTTTTTTACATTATCTTAGCCAAGTCATATCAGAGAGCACACCATGCACTAGCTGATCAATCAGAATTCATGTATTCATCTTACTATAATATGTATCAGTTTGGTACTTGATACAGAAACATGAATGGTTCATCTTAAGGTGCTTTCACACCTGTAGTTCAGTTCATTTGGTCCAAACCAAGGAAAGAAATGAGGCATTGTTGTCTTTTAGGTCTGGTCCGGTACACTGACTCATTACAAATGAACCAAGAGCTGTTAACATGTAGTCATGTGGGCTGACAGGTGACTCAGTGATTGGACAGTTTTGGTGATGTCATCCTGAAGCATCAGTGCTAAATGGACCCACATGGGGAAATCAAACATGGATGTATTAATAGAGCTGGATACGGCACCACATCCCAGTGGCTACTCGCGATGAAAATCCCCTGCGGCCCAAAAAGCATTTTTAGTAAAACTTTGACAGGACACCACCAACTGCAAACAAGGGCAATTATTACTCTTGGTAGTATTATAATATAATAATCTTTTTTCAAAATCCACATTACAAAGTGCTTCACAAAGACAGCAAAATAAAACATTCAAGTCATAAAATCAAGAAAACAGATACCAATACAAAATAAAAACGTTTTAAAAGGAAATAAGACAGTTCAAAGAAAATTTAAAACTCACATAAAATCAGGGAAAGCTGTCCGATAAAAGTATGTTTTAAGAAGGAATTTAAAGGAGATCACTGACTGAGCCGACCTGATTTCCTCAGGCAGATCGTTCCAGAGCCTCGGGGCCCCTGACTGCAAACGCTCTGTCCCTTTTAGTTTTCAGCCGGGCCTCTGGAACACGTACTTACCGACGCTTACGGTACTAATAGGTCAGAGATAAAGCAGGGAGAGAGGCCATGGAGAGCCTTAAAAGTAATAGGGTGTATTTTTGAAATATTTCTAAGAAGATAAAAACATGATTGTACAAGCAACAGGCTTCATACGATCCAAAAGGGAACCAGCAGATTATTGATATTTTAATCCATTTGCTAAACTTTCCCAGAGGTTAGAAATGCTATTTTTATTTTTGTGAAGTCACCCCAATGTAACACACAGCGGGAGAAACACTAATGAGCATGTGCAGCGGGCCATACAACACAGAAGTAAACCTGGGAGCTAGAAAACTTTTTTGGCTTGTGCGTTCGACATTCAAGTGAACTGGCCGCCATCTTTGAGTTCAGCATCCAGTTCTTCTAATACATGCATGGAAAATCCCTGCTCTCATGTAGTGACGCGCATACATGTTACCATGGTTACCAAGGGATTTTAACATAGCCTATATACACTGCTCGTACCGACCGGGAGCTAACAGTTCATGATCAGCAGATGGATTTTAGTAGAGTCCTCTTGGGAGCTTAGTTAGACCCCTCTTTTCAGCTGGTCTCGGTCCTGTTGTTTAGTCTGCACAGGAGTTTGATTGACAGCTTTCACATCAGCCTAAATGAACGGAATTAAACAGGCAAACGCACTAGAGTGACTGACATCAAGCAAACACGTTATGTCTAAAAGCACCCTTGGACATCAGTAACCAACACGTAACCTTGTCATCTCCAGGTTTTGTGGATCATACCATTCGAGTGGTTGCGCTGGACACTGATCCTGGTTGCCATGGTGATCTCTGGCTCCGTCCTGGTCCTCACCTTCTGGCCCGTTGTCCGTGACGACACCCATGTGATGGCAGTGGCTACAGTGGCGACCATAGTGGTTTTGCACACGCTGCTGGCTATTGGCTGTAAGGTTAGTGAGCTGCGTGAATGTCGCCTCATATCAGTCGTACACGTTTAACTTTGACTGAAGACTTTCTTTTTTTCTCTCTTTTCTTTCAGCTGTACTTTTTCCAGATAACAGTCCATGTACCAACACCGGTCCCTACAACCCCCCCAATTCACATAACACCTGCCACCCAACCCCAATGACCAATAGGAAGGAGGAGGAGTGTTTACAGGGAGAGAGGAAATGAAGGATGACTCTGTTGTGAAGATATAAAACCATGTACAGACAGGCTGGTTGAGGCAATGTTGATTATTGCCATTGTGTGATTTGTTCAATGCTCGCGTGACGAAGCACTGGGATGGGGGCATGTGCGGTTGTTTGACTAATTTATCCAGAGGAGGTTCTCCTGTGACTGAAGTAGCACTTGATCATTGCAATAATTGTACATTTCTACTGTGATGTTTCAGGATGTGGTGCATCATATTAAGTCTAGCATGGCTTCCTCAACACTGTGATTTCCCTCATTTCATCAGCAAGATTCAAACACAAGAAGACATATTACTCATAGAATATGTTATTATTGCATATTCATATTGGAAATTAGCCACAACTTGTCCAACTGATAAGTATGTTTGTGGCATCATTTTAGCAGGAGACTGCAGCAGCCTGAGCAGCACAGAGACAGGTGAGCTCTGATGTCAGGTGGAAATGGACTGCTATAAGTTTATGAGTTGATTTTTGGTGATTTTTTTAGAAGAGTAAAAATCATAAAACCATGCTGCTACCAATCATTCCTTTCTACAAAATATCAGATGGACAACAGAGTTCTTCAAGCTGTGGCATCACATCAGTACTTGTTCATTAATCTCTATAAACAGGTATCTGCATATGAATGCACAATATGTAGGCAAGGGAAAAGATCTTGGTATTGGAAGCATTCTGGTTTCCATTTGTAGTCCGAGTAGTCTTGAAACAGTTTAATGTTAAACAAGTCCATGTGGAGAGCAAAAGAAGCGGAACGCATTGGCCGACATGCAATCTCAGAACCCATCGGCTATGGTCTGACAACGATTTAGCTTTTTATCAATCTTGGAACCCTAGAGATTAACTTTTTTTTTTCCTCTTTCATCTGCATTCAAATTGTCGTCAGACAATAGCTGATGGGTTCCAAGATTGCTAATCTATCTGTAAACAATGACACACTTTGGCACACAGATTAGGAAATCTTGGCTGGCTACACCGGAAGCCCCAAAACATTGGGCGTTGCCCCCAGATGCTAAATCGTCATCAGACGATAGCCGATGGGATCTGAGATTGCTTGTCAGCCATGAAATTTGTTGCTGAAAGTCAAGATAAACTGTAATAACTTTGGTGATCCCCTGAATTCTCGTCAAGCTGAGTCATCAAGTTAAAATTTCAATTTGTCCAATAATATGGTTTCTGACCAAATACCTGTATGACATTCCCATCAGCCTCAGCTGTACTTTGTTTATTGATAATTAGCAAATGTTAGCACGTGAACAAGCTAAGCATAGATGATGAAAATGGTCAACATTACACCTGCTAAACATCAGCATGTTAGCATTGTCACTTAAAATTTGTTTTGTTATTATGCTAACGTTAGCATTAGCTCAGTTGTCTTAAGACAGCCACACAGAGCTGCTAGCATAGCTGTAGACTCTTAGTCTCGTTGCTTGATAAATGACATGTCGATTCATAATTTTCTGTTAATTACGTGACTCATTTCAACATTAATTGAAACTATGTCATAATTGCAAACTCACATTGGAATGCTGTAAAATAGTTGCTTTCCTCCAGCAGCTGCAGATTTCAGAAAATTATACAACATTTCAAGAGTTAACAAATCTTTTGTTCAAAACTCCAAACCTTGTATCCTGTGAATGTATTCCCATGAAGCAGCCTGCTTCAGTCACAGATGTGGGACAGGAAGTCATTCCAGGCGGGAGTGCAGGGTTATGAATGTGTTTCAGTGAAGTAAGACTGGAAAGGGACCCCTACTGATGCACCACACCACTTCTCCTGCCTGTAAGAAACACAAAGAGCTCAGCCTCTTAACCTCCACCTTCTTCAGTTGCTTTAATTGCATCATTTATGATTTATTGTAAATTGAGGAGTAGGTTTATGTCTGCAGAACTATTTATTCCCTTCTGTGATGCTGTTTAGGGTTTTTTTGTTAAATAAAAATTACTCCTTATTGTTTGTCTGCAGTTACTAACAGTACTCCATCCAGTATTTCATCAATTATTGAAACTACAGTTATCGATAACAACAGGAAGCAGCACAAAGGGAGGTTTTTGCTGACTCAGTCAGCCTCGTGAACATCATCCTTCCTAACTCCTACTACATCTGAGTCAGAGATCTAAGAGAAACAATAACTGAAGACAAACGGCAATAGCCATACTTTCAGTTCACCTGGGCCTGGAAATGAACACAAGGATTTTGAAAGTTGGCTCTCCAGGGGCTTACTGTCCGCAAGAGCTGCTGTGTCTATTTGAGCTGAGGGAGGGAATGCTTACACAGCAGACTAGGGTAACCTCCTTGAGACTATTTGGACTACATTTACAGCTTCTGGTACAAGTGACCCAATTCGGACCCTTTTTTTTTCTCCCTTTTTTGCACTTCTTATATTCTGAACAAACAAGGGAGAAAAAGCTGATGATAAACTTATTTTATAAGCTTGGTATGAAAAATTGTCATTTGAAAAGTAACTAAAGCTTTCAGGCAAACGTAGTGCAGTAAAAAGTACAATATTTGCCTTTAAGTTGTAGTGGAGTAGAAGGAGAAATTAGCATTAAATGAGCAAGTACCTCAAAGTTGTACTTAAGTACAGTACTTGAATAAACACATTTTTATGGCCAATATTTGCTTCCATAGATACCTGAACTGATGATATGACAACACTCAGGCTGCACTACACATTGCTTGCTAGCTGCAGCACTGGAAGTAAAGTCTGTGAGATGAATGAACGGTGGCAAGTTTGAAGTGGTTGGTATTCAGGCTATAGTTTGAACCAATCAAACATCACAGAATTGAAAATCATGTCTTTGCTGGACAGAACTAACAGAAGTCAATTGATTTATAGTTACATGCCAGGTGTAAAATGTTAGTTAATTTATGTTCATTGCTCAAATATGTCCTTTGTCATCAACCAACTCTCATGTTGTGGGCAAAAATGCTAAAAGTGTAATAGCTCTAATGTCCTGTAAAGTGTAGCAAACAATTATCATCTTTAACATCTGTAACCTGTGTAGCTTTAACCAACGGCATCCGTCCCAATTCTCTCTTCGTTCACCATGATGACGAGGTTAGCTATTATTGCATATTCATATTGGAAATTAGCCACAACTTGTCCAACTGATTAGTATGTTTGTGGCATCATTTTAGCAGGAGACTGCAGCAGCCTGAGCAGCACAGAGACACACAGACCAGTGAGCTCTGATGTCAGGTGGAAATGGACTGCTATAAGTTTATGAGTTGATTTTTGGTGATTTTTTATTTATTTTCTTTTAACATATTTATTTTGAAAATCTATTTCATACCTAAAATTATATTAATTTTAGTCTCAGGTTTTCATATACAATTGTGTTGATATGAGTCCTGTTTTGGGCAAGTTATATTACCAAATACTGTAGGTACTTGTGCAAGAGCGCACGAAAGTGCGCACACACACACACCAATGTGCATATAGGCGGTCGGATCTTCCCAGTGTTAAAACCAAACGTTCACCCTTGCAGTGAAGGCTCAAATACTGATAATAATTATGGTAAATAACATGGACAGAGAAAAAAATGAAATGGCCAAACTCGGCCCAAAGCAACGCACATCCTGAATTTGTAGAATTTGACTCATCTGTGGTGATGAATCCATGATTTTGGATGTGCTGAAACCAGCACCTTCTTCACCTCTACACAACAGGAGTCAGCACCAAATGTTCCTTTCCTCAGCGAGCAACACGCTAGGCTGAAAGCAGCTGCAAAAACTCATTAAAGGAACATTAGGATTACACATTATTTTAGGTACCAACTGAAATGTGTCCATAGCACTGAAACAAAACAGTGAAATACTGAAAACTGGCCTGGAATGTCTGGTCCAATTTGTAATCTTGACTTATTCTTTGATCAGACAGATCCTGCTGTAGGCTGCATTTCATTTCAGCAAAGTTCTTGTATGGCTGCTTGTGGTTAGATATTTAAAAGGAATAGTTTCGACTTTAATGTAGTCTTTACTGGTTGCCTGACCCTCACAGTGATGACATGACTCCAGGAAGTTATGGAATATTATATCATTCTAAAAGGTGTACTTGAAAACAGGGTTTTGTATCTGTAACCGTAGTTTTGTAAACTTTTACATTTTGTTTTCTGCCTGCAAACTCCGTTAGGCAAGTCTGTGCATTCAGACACAAGCTTGCAAACTCATTTTCACAATCACGACGGCAAAAATACTTATGGATGCGCGTGCACAAGCTTACGGACTTTTGACCAGCCAAGAAATAGTTATGCATAAAACCCTTCCCCTGGAAAACCATGTTGTATTGTTTTTACACTTTTTATGGATTAAAAGATATTGGATATACTGTATAAATTACTGAGTTTTAAAGGTGTTGGTACGTGGGTCTTACCTTCGGACAGAGCTAGGCTAGCTGTTTCCAGTCTTTGTGCTAAGCTAAGCTAACTGGCTGCGAAACATTCTAAACAGGCTGCACTAGAATGATCGGATTTAATTTAACCATATTCATAACATTATTCTCTTACAGTTACGGCACTACTGTAGTTAGCGCTACGTAGATAGTAATGGCAATGACAATGATTGGGGTGAGCTCTTTCTACTAGCCAACACTCACAGCTAAGAAATAAACCTTCTGACTCATGACCATCTTTAAGCACTGGGGAAAATGTGATGTGTATGATGTAACAATCCGTTTAATCATCTTAGTAAATAAACTATGTAGTGAGTGTACATAGCTGTCTTAGTAAGTTGTTGGGGTGACTGTCAAAACTATAGGCCATTGATGATGTATTCATGACTGAAAATAATATCCTGTTATACATCACTTTAATCAATAGTTATCTATAGCAAACAATATAAGGAGTGGGGCGGATATTGCTAGTGAATTTCTTTCACATTTACATGAACACGAGATGGAAACTTTTATGCTAACGGAGAATTCAGGTCCCTGCTGAGGCCAACCAGTCAGTAGCACTTCTTTCAGTTTACTTCACCACACGCATTGTGATTAATTGTCCTTAATTTTTCCAATAGTCTACATTCACCTTTTTTTCTGTTTGGCTCTATTTATATTCCCATTTCTGCCAGATTCGTAAGAGTCTTGTGGTACACCTTTTGTTTTTAAGCTAGTGGTGTGGCTCTAGAGATGGTACTCTCAAATCAGTCGACCACTTTGGTCTAGACCGAAACATCTACCAACAACTACCGTATGAATTGCGTGAAATTTGGTGCCAACATTCATGTTCTCCACAAGATGAATTGCAATGAATGCAGTTGTCCCCTGACTTTTCATCTAGCGGCATCAGCCTCAGCTGTACTTTGTGTTTAATGCTAATTAGTAAAAGTTAGCATGCTAACACACTAAACTAAAATGGTGGACATCGTAAACAGTATACCTGCTAAACATCAGTATGTTAGCATTGTCACTGTGAGCATGTTGCCACGCTATTAGCATTTAGCTCAAGGCACTGCTGTGCCTAAGACAGCCTCACACAGGTGCTAGCATGTCTGTAGACTCTTAGTCTTGCTAAAGTATTGGTATGGTGCTTACTGTTGTGTTTGTTGTAGTCCTTGTTGTGATGTGACAACACATCTGTCATGACCTACAGCGATGCCGGCACCCCCTGACAGTACCTGAAATTTGCATTTAGTATAACCCCCTGAGCTCTGCCCAAACTTGGTTTCAAGAACTCGTCCCCCCAAAGCAAACGGAAAACAGTGGAAACAAGAGAAGAACCGGTTATTGGCTACACGTTATGTTTTCCTGCAGTGGAAAAGGGACAATTGTGTTCTCAGGGTCTGTTCTCTGTGAACACACATCTTTTTTGGGTGAAATATGACACTACACACAGCATAATCCCATGCGGACCTAAAAAGCAACCCCAAGAACCAGTTTTTCTATTACTAGTCCCATCTATTTTACTTTATATATTATTAGTTTCCACTTGGCTTATAATTTAAAGAGTCAGAGCTGCTGGTTCTGACATATCAAGAGATGTTGAGTTGAAGCCCTCAGCAATTGAAGGACATGACTCCACTGACGTACTTAGTCTTAGCACTTATGGTGTGCACCGAGTTTGACTCAGACTAAAAATAAGGCTAAAGGGCCTTTACACACTGGGCGTTTTTTTTTTTCTTTCTTTGTGGGAATAATTTTTTTTTTTTAGGAATGAGCCCAATTGTTCTGAGCTATCGTACGACAAATAAAGACATCAACCAATCACGTGTGGAACGGATGTCACATCTCAACTCCGAACCTGTTCTCCTCACCCTGTATTATATGACACAAAAATGATCAACACAATGAACTTAAGGACAACAGGACAGTGAGGAGCTGATGTTGTTTACTTTTGGATGTAGTAGTGTAGATTTGGTAGCAAGGCAACAGTGTCAGAGCAGGTTTGGCTCGTGATATTAATCAAATACAGGAGGCAGTCTGTAGCTTTTTACCTGCAGGGCACTGCACATAGATACCCAAAGTAACATAAGACAGGAGCATACATACGCTTTATATGAGTGCTCCAGTGTCTTATTTCTAGTATTTCAGTGTTGTAAGAATGAGCTGGTGCGAATCTCTGCCGGTATGAATAGTTTTGATTTTCTTGTTGTTTATTCGTTACGTCCCCGGTGTGTAAAGGCCTTAAGACTCTAATTCTAACTGTTGCAGAAGCTTTTAAGTTCTGTGCCCACAAAAAGCTCACCACAGTATTCAGGAGAACACAGACTTTCTCTAGCTGAGTCTGGAGCAGAAGAGTAAATGTCAGACAGTGAGAAAGGTGTTATTACTCGTTGGTAAACACACAAATGACAGAACATGACACACAGTCTTCCTCATACACTTTTCCATGATAAAAGTGGATGCCACTATTGACTACACAGAGCAATTATTCCATGACAAAAAGGGACATGATGGCTATAGGCTAGCTACCACACGGTAAACAGCTGGTGTGTCCACAGTCTATTCAACAAACTAGAGGGAACAAATTAAAGTACTACAACACCTGGTTCCAGGATGGTTTTGGAACATCTCCACCACATTTAATTTGCTCTCTTTTTTTCATCGTTTGTTGTTTTTTGTGAAAGAAAAAAACAAAATAAAGATAACAAAAAGGTTAATCCTACAAAGAGACATTTTTTTCCTCAGCTCTCTTAAAACTTGCTAACTTATAAATTCCAAATAAACCGAGTCCAATAGATGTGACACTGGAAGCAATGCATACATGTGTCAAGTCTTTCTCTCCTTGACTGATAAAAGGGGATGAGGGCGTCGGGTGTGTTGGGGGCATGATATGTTGGAGCTCATACATAGTGAACAGACGAGGAGGGAGGTGGCCCCGTCTCCCACGCCTCGACATTGAAGTCTCTTTGCGACAGTATCTCAGTCTCAAAGGAGGTTGGGAAGAGAAGCAGGAAAAGAAAGCGAGGATGTAAACTAGGACGCTGCCAATCCAGCACAGCTTTTCTTATTCCGGCAGCCAGCTGGCTGCCACCTGGGTCATTGGTCCTTAATGGTGCGTTCTCCGAAATCTTCCTCTTCCAACTTTGCCGGAGCAATCTGGCTCAAGAAATGACTGGTTGGGGAGGAGCTGCTGCAATGTCCTCTCAGCCAAAAACTGGGTATTGGGTGAAGGGAAGGGGCGATGGGAGAAGTAGAAGGCGTGTTTCAGGTTTACAGGACTAGCTTAAACAAAGACACAAAGTTTTTGGCAGACTGTCCCATTGGTCACCTTCCGTGTTGGGTATCAAGGACACACCAAAATCATTCCACAGGTGCCCAATAGATTGGCGTGTCATGGGATTGCCTGACCCTAAAGGCCTCTGTATGCTTCAAAGTGCTTGTCAGATCATCAATTTCTGTAATGTTCTGAAACACAAATCCGATAAGCATGCCCACTCAAAACAGCAATTTGCTGACTGTGCAAAGGTGTGACAGCAGGGTGTGAACTTCTCTATCTACTACTGCCACTTTTTGTGTGTACAACTAAACGGCAACACCAAGAATGCTTTTAAAGGAGAGATGACGTAAAGTGTTGTGCGATTCGTTACTTTGAGACTACAAAGACGCAGAGATCAGGGAGGCAGTGCGATGCAGCCAAGAGGAGGCTGTGACAGGTGCGGCCATTCAGAACAGCTATAACACTTTCCACTTTAGATGTCATCATACAACACGTCATATGACCTAGAAGCATTCTGGGGCCTTAACCCTACCTCAACAGTGAGAGAATTATAACCTGTGGCAGCTCTAAACTGTCCAGCATTTTAGGAAATATGATTGTTTGCCATCAAACCCACAGATGAAAAGACCCATTAATTCAATTTCAGTGAGTCTAGTACAGACATATATCTCAGTGCTAAGGTTTGTGGCAAGACAAAGGGTTAGCCTAGCTCTGTCAAAAATTAGACAAAATACACCCTCCAACAACTCCTGTTATTAATTGGTTGTAAGAGAAGATAAAAGTGTCACCTGGCTTTATGTTCACTTTGGACAGTGCTCAAACCTGGCAACCCCACTATGAGGACAGGACTTTCGAGATGCTGCGTGCAGACTTGGCACCCAGCTGTCGCAAGTCAAAAAATGCCTCTGCGATACTGCTCAGAGAACTTCTTTTACTATTTTTACATATTAGATAAACAATACCTAAAGCTTAAGACAGTTTAAAACAGCTTTAGAGTTTTAGGGTGGGGTATATTTTAACTTTAGATAAAAGATAGCGTAGCAGTTTTTCCCTGCTTCTAGCCGTTCTATTTTTAGATTACCAATGAATCAAATGACTGTGTGTAATGTGAAAGGAGTCACTAGTAGTGATGAACCCACAGAGAATTATCACCTAACACCGCAGCTCCCCTCAGCTCTATGTAGCTTTTTAGCATCTTTCAGCTCATTGTTTTTCTTTTACGGCCCACAAATGTACTGTTTAGGTTCAGTCTCAGTGCTTTCATTACCCTTGTTTCCAGCAGAAGCAGGCAGCTGTTTTCAGTGAAATTGCTCTGATAAACCCATGGTACGCTACCTGCCTAGCATCAAACTGTAGATCAAAAAAGTTAGCAGCTAGCTGGTGAACATAGTGGAGCATTTAGCAGCTAAAGAGTCAGATATTTTTCTCAGGAGTTGGAGACCAAAACAGAGCTCAAAGGAGTGTGAATATTGGACTTGCATTTGTCTGGTGATCAGAATATTGCTCCATGTGTGCTAGATGAGTAAATAACTTGCTAGCATATTTACCAATACAACTTTCTAAGGTGATATACTAGTGCTGTGTTTACAGCTTGTTCTCCTGCCCCCAAGTGGTCAAAAAATCTCAATTCATGTGCTTAAAAAATACAGTGTAAATATCAGATCTGTTCCTTTGCGCAACAGCCTATCACCATGTGTTACCATGAGGCTAACTATCATTTGATGTGATGTACACCAACATGCTAGCATGGAGCCTATTTCCAGCCAATGCAGTGTATGCTGAAGTATTAGCAACGAGGACTGGAACATACAATCACAGCAGACACACCGATGATTACAGTGCCTATTTATCTCATTACCCAGCATGGAAGGTGACCAGCAAGCCATTCTCCCCAAAACTTGATGTTTAGGTGAATCTTAGTGGAATGCATCAACACCACTGCTTTTAAGTAGAACCACACATTGGGTAATGAGCAGAATGAGCAGGGTCAGTTTGTCCAAGTCACAAAAAAGCATATTTTCCACGCTTTAGTTTTCTGATATATCTGCGTCTGCCTAAAAACCAGAACTCTCTGAATGAGTAGACTGACCAGTGGCAAGCGGGGAAAATATGTTGTTTAGTGATTTGGAGGTAACTGTTTTGTCTGGCATGAGTCAGTCTCTTGAGAGAAGTGGGGAGGGGCTTTGAAGATTGGATCAGATATGAAGAGCCAAGATGGCAGCCCAGAGATGAGTGTTGATGATGATAATAGTGTCCTACTGTACACATGAAAAGATTCAGTCTGACAAAGAGGTGTGGAAAATTGACGGAACGGACTGATGCTGGTATCTGGCAGCGAGTTGATTCTTAGGGATGGAAGGATTTGAAGAAACACTTTGGGGTCATCATGACACATAAAAAAAAAAAAAACAGCCAAAGGAAGGGGAGAGGAGGGATTGAGATACATGTTGAGGGAGGAGGGTGGAAACCCAGGAAGAGGACAGATGATAACTGCAGTGCACGTGTTAAAATCCCAATGGATCCAAGAGGGGAGGGGTTCGTCTGTTGCAAGACAAAAGTCTGGACGGATATGAGGGTGTTCGACCGTTCATATAGTGATGGACTCAACAGAGTAGAATGAGGATGAGAAACAAGAGGAGGAAGTGCCAGCACAGCACTGGTTTTGGTATATTGGTTTTGGCTGCGGTTGGTGGGTCAGTCAGGGTGTAAAGGGTGGGGGCGGACTGTGGGGCTCCACTGGGAAGGGTTGGGGGATCTCGTCATGCGGGGGCGGGGAGGACGAAGAGGTCTCTGCGACGTCTTCGTCTTAACTGCCGTAATGCATGGTGTTGCTGGGGATGACCATAGGTGAGGCCATGGAGATGGCAGCGCCCCCCATGGTGAACTGGTTGGTGACGGGATAGTAAGTACCGCTGCTGCTGGGGCCTGACTGGCCCGTAGTGGCTCCTAGAAGGAAGAACAAAGCATTACATTCCACATTCCCACTGAAGATGCTTGCATGGTACATTTCTGTTAGGCATTACAAATTGATTTCATTGTTTGTGTTTTTGGAAACTGACAGGTGGACATACCCTGGACAATTCCTGTGCTCATGATGGAGCCCATCCTGGAGTGGGTGTGGTTTACAATTCCTGTGTTCACTGCGACCAGAGAGGAAAGCGCAGTTAATGATACGTGCAACACTACGACAGCCTGTTGCTTCCCATTTGTAGCTACATAACACAGGGTAGATGCCATTAGAGTCCCTCCCACCACAGACAGGCACATCACGCATCAGCCAAGTTACTCACAACAGTAGTACAACTGTAAATGAATTTTTGCAGTTGAAACATTTGAAATAGCTGAAACACTGTCGTAGTTGAAGTGTCAATTTCAAGTGTGCTGAGGGAAGTATCAGTATTAATTGAAGCCCTGAAAGGAGTTGAAATGTCAGTTGAAGTGTAGATGATAAAGTGAGTGGGAGGTGTCAGTTGAAGTGGAAGTCCTGAAAGCAGTAGGAATACATTAAAACATGCATAAAACCTATGTGGTGGGATGCACTACCATCAGGGTAATTTAACCCAGAACCCAAAGTTTTTATAAGCTGCTGAACCCAAAAACTGAGCTTTTAAGAAGACAGAAGTGGATACAGATGTGAGGCATCAGCAGGAAGAATGGGAATACTGTGGGATCCTGACACTCAGTATACCTACATATGTGTGCAGCAAGCATTTTGTCACTGGTCAGTCAAATATCCAAATGTCAGTTTTAGGCTAACTATATTGCTGTAAGCAAAAGCATTCTGACAGTATGCAGCTTGTGTAGCTGAATGTGGCTAAAACAGAAAGATATGCAGTATTATGTTTGCAGGTGCCTTAGCTAGCTACAGTAACTTAGCTTGAGAAGGGATACAGATAGAGCGACAATATTGAGTTTGTCCTCTCTGGTAGACATAGGATGCTAAAATAATGTTCCTAGCTAGCTACAGGCATTTTGTGT
>LKNJ01002137.1:0-69899 GCA_002120245.1 Maccullochella peelii | reverse complement strand
CCCCCCCCCCCCCCCGGTGGGCATGGTTTTCAGAGTATGACGCGTTGCGCTGTCTCCATCTCCTGTCTCTCCAAGGTTTTAAAACACTTCACCACCACATCACTTATGAGCTCACATATCATGCGACAGCTGTATCATTCAGTAACTCTCCTAAAACTCACAATCCTACAGAATATGTTGTTTCAGCTTTGTGATGAGGGAAATATTTAGCCAAGTAACCCTGTCTTGTCATTTCTCCCCATGTCATGGAGTGCTGCAGTGCTGACTAGAGACCAGAACATGAACTGCTCAAACATCAGCTGTTTTCATTCTGCATTGCAGACTTTCTCTGTCGCTCTCCTATTTGTTCGCTGCTACATTCAGTTCCATAAGATGTTGAGAAGTCAGGAGGAGGAATTCGTACCCAGGGGGATGAGGTTGTTGTGAGACACTGACGGGCCGCTGCCGATGACTGTACTGAGGTCATAAGCTGCAGGCATCCCTGGAGGGGAGAGACAGAACACAAACTAATCAACATTTACGACGAAGAAAACATGCTGAATTTCAGCTTTCTCGTTATACACAGCTCTTCTCAGCGTCGGGCCTGGTGACACCATGTGACACAAGGACAGCGAAGGAGTTGGGCATTGGGAGAAATCGGGGGTGAAACCTCCACACAAAAGAAGAAAAACTGCCTTTTACTTAGCAACCCATTATGATGAAGGATAATATACTGGCAGTTACAGATTAATTCAAAGAGGAAGTATTTTGTCACTTTTTATGTAAAACTTCTGTTTGACTGCGATTAAATTGAATATTCTGTAATGGTCTGTCCAAATTCAAAATTCTACGTGTGAAGTGTAACAGGCTCTAATGTGTTCTTCAGCTTGGTAAGTTTGTATAATGTTCTTCAATTGTATAATGTTATCTGATGCATGCTTTGATTTCTGTAATTGTTAATGTGGTTGATGGGAGAGTGAATCGGGATATATAGGGTGAATATCGTCGTGTAAAGGCCTGCCACCTAAAGCATTCTGCTATCATCCTTTTAGCATTTAAGTTCAATTCACTACTTCGTCATCTGTGTCTCAGATTTCCACATCTCCAAAACATTCGTACACCTGGGTCAGTTTCACTACACCTGGTGCGCACAGTCTCCCATCAAGTTTATTTTTCTAAATCTCAACTTTTCTGTGGGATGTGGACGAATCTTTAAAGCCGTTTTGTGTGCATGCAACGGTTATAAATGAGGCCCAGAGTGTGTATTATACACATACATATGCCTTCTCCACTATAGGAACTTAATGGCCTGTAACTGAAGTTGTAGCCATTGTTAAGGGTTCTTATTTTGTTTCCACTGTACTCCCCCTGCTTGGGGGCGAGTTCCTGTACTTAAATTTCAGCAGTGCTCAGCAGGTGATACTAAATCCAATGTTCTTTTTGATTCATTCTGTCAACCTCCTACAGTGTGCGGGGCTCTTCTATTAATCGACTCATAATGATGTTTTAAAGTCACCAAGTGTAAATGTAAATGAAAATCTATATTAGCAGCACTTTTCCCATTGCTGTTGTCCCACAGCTAAACTGCATTCGGCACACTCGCTTACCAAGCGGCACATAAAGATTACAACGGTGTGGCTATACAGTGTCGCCTTTTCAATGACGTGTATCCAAAATGTTCTGAACACACAGATCACAGCTTTAGGAGCGCTGTTTGTCCCTCTCAGAGGAGAAAACACTCGTAGACACAGACTGTAGGCTATAGGTCCCTTCCACAGCTCCAGACTCGGACTCCAACTCCAGGTCACCACCCATAAGATAAGCAGAGTTATCCTTTATTGATCCCTGTAGGGAAATTTGTTCTCTGCGTTTAACCCAGGAGCAGTGGGCAGCCACTGTGCAGCGCCCGGGGACTGCAAACCCACGGAAACATGGTGCGAACATGCAAACTCCACACAGAAAGGCCCTGCCCCAGCTGGGATTCAAACCCAGGACCTTGTCGCTGTGAGCCACTGTGTTGCCCCTTTTCTTTTTTTAAGTTAAGTTTAAGTTAAGGTTACACTATGGTATCTCTTAGGTCTCCATCAATGGGCAAAGTTTGTTGACAGATGAAAAACAACCAAAAGTTCTTACCTGAAAATGCACCTCCTTTCTGGTTCATTAATGTTGTTTACGGTTTATAAGGGATCTGATAAGACTAATGTATGAAACCAATTGGAAAATATATGACACTGTACCTCAGTAAAGGGAACCAACTGGAAAATCAATCGATGTTCACAACTTCAAAATGTGTCTAATACCGAGTATCACTGAGAATCCCTGACAAAAGCTGGTGCCCTTTGTAAACACATGGAGGATGCGTTTCATCTACCAGTGTTTATGTGTGTGTTCACCTGATACAGCCATCCCCTGACTCATGCTATAGGCCGAACCCGTGTTCCACATGTTCTCGGAGGGGGAGGTGTAGTGTGAGCCAGGTGGGGGGTTTGGGGTGGAGCCTGTGTACCTGCAAATACATACACACACAGTCAAAATTAGAGAGAGAGACAGACAGACAGACAGCGCTCCCCCACCTCGACCGTTAAATGGTGCCCGTCAGATTCCAGGTGTGTTCCTGGGGTCAGGATACCAACTCACCTGAAAAAGGGATTCTTCAAGTCCAGGAGATTGCTGGACTTTGATCCTGTCTGATCCACCTGGGCAACAATACTGATGTCGTAGCTTTGTCTGTTGGGAAGGAGATCAGATTTGTATTAACTGACAAATTATTACAAATCACACAATATTAAATTAATAAATAAATAATTGCCACTGCTCCAATTTATGCAGAAAAAATATGTATTTTATATATACACGTTACATTGTAATGCAAAATGAGAGCAGGACCTGTTGGTTTGAGATCTTATCTCACCACTTACTCATGTGATGAGAAATGGATCACATGAGAAACTGGGTTTTTAAAATCTGTCTCTTTGTGACTCTTTTGCTCTGCAGCTGCTCATTCTTTTTCTGTGCCATCAAAGACAACACAGAGTCCTTCACTCATTTACACTGAAGCAACACTGGATGTGGCTACATCAAATATTAATCACCAGTTTTTGATTTTATTCACATTTCTTATAAAGCTGGATGATTTCTAAGTCTTGTGAAACTAGTAAAATCACTTGACTTTCTCCCGTGTAGTTGCCATGGATACAAATGAACAGAAATAGTAAGCTAGAAACTTTGAACATCCCCTAACTTGTCAGCAGCTTTGGTGTGGAAGTGCTGTGATCTTTGCTGTGATGCTTTGTTTGCACAAATTCATCAATGTGATTCCCTTGTGCCCGTCAGGCTTTTATTTCCTTTTTTTCTATTTCTTTAGTCTCTAAAGTCATCAGTTAATGCTTCCTGGGTTTAAGTTCCCTACCAGTTTACTATTTCATGAGCAATCTGTCTCAGTTTGGCTTCTGAAACAGATGCTCTTTGCCTTCAATTTCAGGGGCATTATTTTGAAAAGACCACAATATGAAGCCACTGACTGGGTGTACCACCATGCTACAGAGAACTACGTTCAGGAGCATCATACCTCTTGTTGGCCACCAGCAGCGCAGTGCCGGACAGCGTATCCCCAGCCTTGGTGAAGAGGGGAGACTGCAGCAGACAGCGCACCTGGTACCAGTGGGTGAGAGGCTCTGTGGGTGCTGTGGACAGCCATACTGTCATCCTGCAGAGAGGAGTGCAGGTGTAAGGCACAGACGAGTGTGTCGGACTAATTAAAAGCATTTCAAAACACTTCAAATGGAGGCATCATGCATCTTATCAGTAACTGGCCGACTTACACTGATCCCATAAACGCCACGTCAAACCAGAAAGCCAGGCCATGAACCAGGCCTGAGTGCATCATGTGGAACTTAAAGGGAATCTCTATCCTGGGAACCAAAAGAAAAGGAAACTGTTTTAATGAAACTGTGTATGGCACATACATTTAATACACCTATTATAGCATACACACACACACACACACACACACACACACACACACACCTGTAGAGATCCTCTTCTTTGGTCTCCAGGAAGTTCACTGTGTGTTTGACCGACTTGGCCATCAGAATACGGATATCAAACGTGTCCTGTGGAGGAAGATCGGAGCTCATCTATGTTTGTGAACCAGACCACTGTCCTCGACTTAGACCCCCAACACCACACTCATTTTGCTCGGCCGTTTAATTAACAAGTGTAGAAATCTTTGTACATGAGTGTGTGGTGGATAACATACCACAATTGGCTGGCGGAAATACTCGTCCACTGCTGCCCCCCGCAGGGCAGAGAGGTCGACCCCGTGGAAGGAGGGCTGGTACCTGAGGGCCGAAGAAGAAAGTGCTGTTTAGATTTTTTATTGATCATCGATAGCTAGAAAAGTCTGTGACAAGACATCAAAGACAGAAACCAAGGAGGTTATTTATGCATTAATGCTTAATGAAGGATACATTCTCAGCATGTTAGGCAAGCCTCAGTGAGTTTTGGTGAATAACACTGATTGAAAACAGAAAAGTCTAGAAGGGATCTTTAAAGTGTTACTGCACCCTCAAATTCTACTAGAATCCTCTCTCCCACGAGTGAGGGAACAACAACTGTAGGAGGCGTGGCCTCGTGGCTACGTCGTGTGTGGGTCAGGGGACATGGTGGAGACTGACTGACAATGATTAGAGTTTTTTTAAATATAAATTTCATGATGTAGACAGGTCCCAACCAGTTGGCTCTATGTCAGCATTGGCCTCGCAGTTTCAGGACTGATGTAAAACAGTAGATGGCGTGTTGAGCCATTTTCAACCCATGAAATGCAGATTTTTATACATTTGGTAAGAAATGTCAATATTAACACCAGCATTGATGTGTTTCATCACAGTACAGCCATATCATTTAGTTTACAGCTCAAAAACACCTGTGTGCAGTACCTCTGTAATATGTCTGATCTTAAGGCATAGGGCTTTCTCATTGTCAGTCAAGTAAAATGGGCACTCTGTTTCAAATTAAAGTTACAAATTGGTGCCCACAAACTGGTTGTGCTTCAATAGGTCAACTAGCTAATGTTAGCGTAAGAAGCTAATGGTCTGCTGTGGCTGCTCTGCCTCTGGTTGACCAGCAGAGAGGAGCACCCTTGAGGCTAATTAAACTACTAATGAAGACCGTGCTGTGTTCACGATGCAGCATGGCGCAAACAACAGCAGTCACGTTTAATGACGGTAATAGAAAATTGTTGGCACTGATGTTAACACGGTTAAACCAGTATACAGGCACACCTCTGACTACTCTGAGCAGGAAAAAGCCAACTGATTGTTACACTACAGAGTCAGTCAACCAAAGACCAGCAAACAAGCTAAACCAGTTTGGAATGTAACAGAGGAACCTCTGCCTCCACTTTGTGCTGGCTGTGTTAACATGAAGTAGCTATAAGATGGCAAATGAAGAGCTCAATGTGTGTGAGTTCTTCAGTGGGGCCACTAACACCCAAACCCAACAGTCACAAGTGAAAACTGAGGATTGTCCCTTTACACATTGTGGTGGTGGGGTGTGGTTGAGAGAGCTCAGCTGCAGAGGAGAGGGAAGGGGGGAGTGGCACAGTGAGTGCACATCGGGCAGCAGGTGACGCCAATAAAGTAATCAACATCTTGTGCTTATAGTAGCGTCGCCTGCAGAGGAGGGCAGAGAACCAAAGAGAGACAAACAGTCGAGGTGAGCCAAGGAGAGGAAGCCTGAGAAAGCCTGGAGAAGCCTGAAGAAGGAAGCCGACGGAGGTCCAAGGGAGAGACGTCGGCAAGAGTGTATTTACCTGACCTGTGTCAATAAAAGAGTGATTCCAGCGCTAGCTCCGGTGCCTGTGAGTGTTAATACCTTCGTCCGAGTACCCCGTGGCACAGACCGTGCTACACACATACACTCCAAACACTAATACTGTGAGCTCTACCGAGTGGGATTTAATAAACGCCTATATTTAAGTGTCTGTTCATTTATTCATCTTCTGTAGGTGCTACATATTCTGTTCACTCTTGATCACACAATTCAGCTAGGCACTGATTGGCTTTCAGTGTCTGAGGATGGTGAAGGAGAAGATGATGGACTGACGAAGAAGACTTTAAATACTGACTGAAACTTAGCTTTCACAGACTGCTCAGTTGTTGCTACATGTATATCAACCTTTTCACAACAAATTCAACTACTGGCCACTTTGCCGTTAAATGCACATCTTTGTGCCCAGCCCCAGTTTTCTACCAAAAGACAATCTAATAGCCCTTTGACGGGTTCTACTTTTGTTCCCACTGTTCTCCACTCACTTTGGGGGCGAGTTCCTCCAACTACATTTGGGCACTACTGTGGAAGGTATACTAAATTCAACTTCTAGAGTTCCCTGCAGTGCTGTCAATTGTGATTGGTCAAGCAAATGTGTCGTCACATCATAACATGAACAATCTCGGAATGACGATTTATCCTCTGGGGGCAACAGCCAATGTTTCAAGGCCTCCGGTGTAGCCAGCACAGAAGATGAAGTCTTGATGAAGACTTCCTCCTCGTGCGCCGGTCATTGTTTACAGTCTGATTAGCAACCTTGGAACCCATCAGCTATCATCTGACGACAGTTTGAATGCAGATACATTTAAAAATAAATAAATAAATAAAGCTAATCTCTTGGGTTCTGAGATTAATAAAAAGCTAAATCATCTTCAGATGATAGCCGATGGGTTCTGAGATTGCATTTCAGCCAATGCGTTCCGCCTCTTTAGCTCTCCACACGAACTGTTAACCTGCATGCACCCAAAGCCCGCTCAAATGGAATCAGTCCATATTACTCTGGAAATACAAATGGAAAGCAAGATGACTGCAACAAACAAAACAAAGGTAACCACCACCTTACTACTGCATCTGAGCCGGACTAGACACTAATATCTTTTTAAGAACAGTGTAGAACACTTGTTGAACAAACAGACATGTGTAGGCTCATGTTAGTATTTGGGGAGACGAGGTCTTGCCTCAGAGGGAGCTGGAGTCAGTGTTCAGAAGCAAAAAGATTTCTTAGCATCTGGCAAGATGGAGATGCATCATTTTAGCTCTAGCTGAAGTCTGGGATGTTTTTTGCATAGAATGAGGACTGTGGATTTTGTCCCCGCGTCACTGACATTGGAAGCAAATTAGAAAGGGATCTTGCAATGGCCAGTACGAGCAGGAGGAATGATTAAAGCAAAACCCTGTTTCAGTGTTCATATGGACACCTGACTACAAAGTCCCAAGTTACAGGTTGTTAAGTTCCTGCAGTGGAGAGGGGATTCACAGGATGCCATTGGTGGGAACTATGAAACTTGTTTTGGGTGTTATGCAATTAAACTGTGGCCCAATCATCCCTACCCCCCCTCACAGCCTCCTTCCCTACTCACCAGAAGTTGGCCTTGGTGAACTGCTCCATGTAGAGCTGCTCGTCTGTGAATGGGGCCAGGTGGACGTCCCCAATAGTTGGGAACATTTTGCCTGAAACACACAAACACAGAGGAAGCCAGTCAAAAAAAAAAAAAAGAACAGACAAATGTACTGGCAGCAATTTATAACACAGAACAAGATTTGGATTTTAAAAACTGACATCAAATAATTTTGTAACATTAACAATGGCCACATATACTCACTGTGGCATCATCATGCTAACCGATCAAGTGATATCTGAGACTAACTAGGCCGTTTCTCTACTTTACTGTGCTCTTTAGCAGTCTTTCACGCTCCATTCTACCATTGCTCATATTTTCCCATATGCCATTCTCGTGTGCCCCAAACTTTCTCACCGTTGGGTTTGAGGAACTTTTTGGCGTGCAGGTAACTCTCCAGCATGCGCTCATTGAACAACATGTAGCCCATGGGCTCTGAGATGATGATGTCGACCTGCTCGGGCAGCGTCACCTCCTCCACCTTCCCTGGGATGACGACCACGCGCTCCCCTAGACGGTTGCTGTTCACCAGCACCTGTAAGGCAGAGTGCACCTTTACTAGGGCTGGAAATCCTGCCTGGGACTGGTCAGAATAGCCCATCAACCAGGTCATTCAAAACATACAAGAGTCAGGGATATTAGTAGTAATCTGTGTGTGTGTGTGTGTGTGTGTGTGTGTGTGTGTGTGGACCTCGGCGTGCTGTGCCATGGTGCTGGCCTCCACAGCATAGACCTTCCTGGCTCCAGCTTGGGCTGCAAAGAAAGAGAGGATCCCCGAGCCACAACCAACATCCAGCACCACCTGGAGAAAAGGGAACAGGAAACATGCCGTCACCCTCAGCAACAATTACAGGTATCCATGAATTACATAAACTTTGATGAGTTAGAAGAAAATATGCATATAAACAGTGACTTAATGAAAATCAATCAATCAATAATGATCTACACCAGAACATGAGCCTTTTGATAGGTGGCCGTTCGCACCCCCTTAGTTACTGTTTGCTACAAGCTTTCTGTCGTCAGATGGCAAAAATGCAGTTTACAATGATAAAAGGTAGATTTACCATCGAAATTCTCAATCAGTTCTGAAACAATGGGTCCTTGATTTCAGAAAGAGGTAGACAGAAGCGATTCTCATTTCTAGCCGACAACAGTCAACCACGTCAGCTGGAATGACAACTGTTTGTCAGCTGTAGCTAGTTAGCTAACTAAGCTAACGTTAGCTCCGTGAGTTTGTTGAAAACACTTTCCCCAACTGAATTTTTAATGTCTCCAGCTGACTCGTTTAAAAACAACAACCTGCAATCTGTCCAACACTTTGAAACTCGTTTCAACTATTAGAAACTCGTTAGTTTTATTTTTAGTATTTTCAAATATCTAGCTACTCATTATGGTTGGAGTCTAATTCTAAGTCTAATTAAATGATAAATCTATAATCTATACCATAGTATAAGATTACCTTGTCCTTGAAGTCGGTGTGGTTCTGGAGAATAGCCCGTTGGTAAGTTCCTGTTCGAACGTAGTCCTGCATCATGTTCTGTTGCTGGGAGAGGTAGCCATAAAACTGCAGAGACAAGAAAAAAAAAACATGAAGATGTTGATGAATCTTTTATTTATTTATATGAAGTCAATATCATACAAGCAGACTCAGAAAGGACCTACAAATATATCTGGATATTTCAATAAGTAAAATATAAGAAGTTGCAGAAGCCATCTGGATTTGCACAAATAAATCTAAATTAGGTCAAGGTGGTTTTCAAATTTGCAGTTAATTTTTCAAGGTGCAGGAAAAGACAGGTCTGTGTTTGTGGAAAAAAACAGGAGACACTAGCTAGACAGCTACTGTACGTTGTGTTCAAAGTCTGAGGCTCGTTTTGTGCTGTGTGGCAGGTGGCTGTCTGACACCGGCTTTATGCAAATAGTTCAAAACAAATGATTAAGTTATCTGATTGGCTGTATGCAAAGAAACGCTCTGTTTAGACAGAGGAACACCACATGCCCACTGGTATGCACAGACAGGGAATGTCTTTGAGACCAACATACATTTCATTCATTTTCCTCTCAAATGAGAACACAGGACATAATTTACAGAGTACATCTGTATGCTGTGCCAGAGATTAATGTTTGAGAGAGCCTCAGGTCTGCTCTATATACAACCTTTTTTCAGAGCCCCGGAGAAAGCTGGGTTGTGTTTGTGTGTGTGTGTGTGTGTGTGTGTATTCCTCTCACCTGGAAGTACTGTACAGCAGAGGACTCCTCTGTTCTGTCGCTGAAGACTGAGCGCTCGCCGAGATGCCCGCGACTGTTCTTCAGCACGTTATAAAAAGACTGAAAGTCTGAAGCAGGACAAACACATACAGTACAATCAGAAAGCATTAGGAAGCTATGTTGAACTTGTATGTTCAAAGACTAAAGACTAAGGACTGTGCTTTGACAACACATGCCAAATGTCATGCCATTAAATCCTATTGAATTGAAAAACAGAATTCACTACTTCAAAAAGTCAGCACTCTCACCAGCTGAACAAAACAGCATTGTTCTTTTTTTGTATTGCAGTGCAGAGCTAGTTAGTCCTAGTACTATGAAGTCTGACAAAGTAAGACTAGACTCCTGTCTTTCTAATAATAAGCCTGTTTGGCTGCTTAGCCTACATACCTGGGACAAGCAAGGTAGGGTTTAAAATTCTGCTTTATTGTTCGTATTTTCAAATAGTATGTTTCACTTTTAACATTACAAGAGAAAAGCATTTTAGGATGAGGACTTACTGATTTGTTTGGCAAACTTAACTTTATCTCAGGTAACCCTGACTAAGAATTTACTTAGTCGAATCCGATTGGTCAAGTCCTGCCTATCATCGAATCATGTTTTTTTTCTCCTGCTTTTAATAATGAACTGCCCATAGGACGAATGAACATGGAAGAGTCTGTCCACTCTTGATTAAAAGCTCAGTTTTCGCTGTCTACTTTTCTCTTTTTAGAGCACACCATGTGACATTACTTTACTTTTCTCTTTTCTTTCATTACTTTTCTGGTGCGATTTTTGCTGGGGTCTGTACCAAACAAGCATGTTCCCTTACATCCGGAGAATGTGATTTGAAGGCTGGGGCATCTCTGTAGCACCACTATGCTTCATTTATTAAAAGGTATGTTGTGACACGTTTTATCTTTATCAAAAAATTGCAGCTCCTGCGATTTGGAAATTGCACCTGGCCATATGCAATTTCAATAATATTTTGTTCAGCCCTACATATATCATGATCTATTGGGAGAAACTAAGCAATTTTATGTAAAATCAGACATTCAGCACCCCCATATTGTGCGAATGGAATGATCCTTTGTTTCATAACCACATTTTCCAGCCACTGCGATGATTCGACTGCAGTCTCAGGCTCCTTACATTTTATCGTCCAATAGCTGCCTCCCCCAATTCCAATAAAGAGCGGGACAGAGCTGCTAACATTAGCCTAAATTTTTATCAAATCCAGGACCAGCGAGCGGGGGAAACGCAACAGTCAGTGGATGTACTAATCGTGAACAGGGCTTTTTTAATGTAACCTGTAGCCCACAAACTAATGTAGTTAATTAACGATACGCTCCTTGGCCTGGGAAGTAGCGCTGACTTGCTACTAAGCTACTTAGCCGGACGTGCGAACATTTGCAGCTCATCTTAGGGCAGATAAACACACCGTTTAAATCCAGTCCTTACACACTTCTGCTCTTTGAGCACTCAGTGGGGGCGGGAGAGGATAAAAAACAGAAACCAGTATCCAACTCTTTATATACAAGTGTCTCTGTTACTACAGCATCATGTCCACCGCTTCAACATGTGGAGATGGGCCTGCCAACTCTAGTTACAGTCGCCAAGTTATGATTGGACAATTACTTATTACAATTACAGGGGAGGGGTTCAGCAAACGGTCAATACATTCAAAAGGGATAAAAGGGTGTCTGTGTATGTTAGTGTGGGTTGAGACTCTTTACGCCTGCTGCACACTCCATGGAAAGTGTACCAAGTGTGTGGGAAGCTCAGGCTCCCTGCTTACATAACAAACTTTGGTAACATTGGCTCACTCTGAGGTTTTAAACACGGAAAACAAAGCCAATGTGATTCTGGAGCGGGGTATTTAAAAACGCATGCAGCCATTTATATCCCTAAACTCTGAATCACTACATTAACGAGACATTCATATTTTTAAATTTCCCAATGTTTGGTTACACAGGAATTATTCTCCATTGGGAGTTGCACATTTAGCAACTTCTTTACTTTATTTTTGGCCTAAAATCGTGATGTTTCCAGCAGCCATTACAGTTGCGGAACTGATTCTGGCTCATACATGGGATGTGTGTGTTACTGACGTACAACATGTAACAGTCTTATTGTATCGGGGGTGTTTTGTTGTGTACCTGCAGGTGAGGAGAACTGCAGCAGGACGCTGTTGCAGCCCAGTGTGATGATGAATGACTGCTTCCCCACGCGGCTGCACTCTGTCTCCCTGGAAACCGAACACTTGAACACACTCGCCTCCTCTCCTGGAAAGAAAGGGAGAGGGTGGAAAGAGTTAGGACGACATGAGACATACTTGCAGGCAGCCACTGAAATTTCGATTGAAATAAATAAATACTGTGTACCAAATGCTGCTCAAACTATTGGATACATTCAAGAAGGGTCCTCTGGAGATCACAACATTTGACTGCCTTGGTAACACAAAGCACTTTAGACAAGCTGCAAGTGGCCCTGTCTAAATAAAACAGAACAACTCATTCAATGTCTTAACTTTTTCAGCATTTGTCATGACGGCCAAAAAGACGGTTTTCTTGCTGCAAGTCACACGTTTGGCTAAACACTAAACACAATGCAGCCTGCATCTCCCTCCGCTGCTCACACACTGTGGAGGGATGGCCACAAATGCTGAAATTTGGTCTTGTTTTAAGTGCTTGACAAATGGTGTCAGTGTAGGTTCTTCCACACGTACTGATGATATCAGAGTCGCCGTCTTCCCCGTTTCATGATTTAAGAAAGCATGCATTACAACCTTATATACAACCGGCTTTAGGGTTAAAGGATACAGCTTGCACTCTTTTATATGTTTCTTATAGTCAACATATCCCAAAAAAGTCTCTTCTGACTACTCTGTCTGTGTCACTCAGCCCCAAGCCCACTGGTTCCTGCTGAAAATGTAAATCTTTAAAAAGCAGCTCACAAATACATAGTTTCATTTTCTAAAAAGGCTCAGTAACTTCCTAAAACAGCTGGGCTCTGTGGTTTATGGCAAATGTCACTAAATTAAGAGGAAATAGTGCATTTGGTGGGGACTATTTCTGAGGCGGACTAACAAACCTTTGGTGACCCAGTGAGTATTTGGGGCAGCAGGACGGTGTATGTGTTATAATATTTATTATAACAAATAGTGTGTGTGTGTGTGTTCATGGTGTCGAAGGAACATGTCACCCAGTGCAAAGGTGTGGCTCACTGATATGTTTTTAATAGTTTCTGGACAACAATGGCGCTCTATGGCACAGAGAGACTTTGATATACACATAATACTTGTTAGTAGATACATTCATTGTTTAACAATATTAAGAATACAGCCAAACCTATTCTTCAACTTTGCAGATTTTCAACCATCTGTCCATTTATTTGCCACAGTTGATGGTCTCTAGCTTGCACGCAGGCTGTGCTGTGTGCGTTTGCTCAAAGATCTCGCTGCTTATGATGAAACCACAGGACGAGTGTTAGCACCAAAGACTAATTTCAGCCCTGAATCCTCGAGTTATCCACTAGGATATGAAACTGGGAGAAAAGCAAGAGCTGCTGTCCTTCTTGTTCGTCACCATGGCTGTGTTTTTACACCACTCTTGCTTATTCTGAGCATTTCAGCTCATCAAATTGTCAGAAAGCAGTCACTTGTATGCTTCTAGCACAACTGTCTTAATTGTGGAAAAGTTATGGGATATTGTCTTCAGTTGTTATAAAGCAATGGGTTTGTGGGTACCAGTTGAGCAAGTTTAGGGTACACATTTTTAAATAATGAGCCTTTAGAATCCAACATTTTACCCCTGGGTTCATTAAAAATGCACGGCACAAGAATTGTTTTAATCTGTGAACTGCTTATTAAAGATGGCCTAAATAACAAAACACTGACATGACAAAAAAGTTAGTATGGTGACATGTTGACTAGGGACGCCACGGTGAGGAAATGTTCCCACCGGTGTTACCGATTACACCGGATATTTTACAAGAAAAGACATTCGTCGCTGACGCTCAATGTCTGTAAAGCGCTTACTTTGATCTTTAACATTAGATCTTCCCCTTACTTTGAGCAAAACTAATTCCTAGAAGGTTGGTCACCTTTCGTCACCACAAAGTTCACAAATGGCCTCATTAACGTTATCAGGGTTCCCTATTAGTATTGGGTTTAAATCTAAAATATTGCCAAATAGGCACTTTTCCTTTTCACTTTGACACTAAATCCTCCGCCATCGTCTTGTCGGTCAACTCTCCTTACTCTCGTCACGTGAAATCTGACTCCTGCTGCTGCTGAGCACACTTTCACTTTAGAATTGTAGCGTTCGCCATCCGACTAAGTGTTGATAACATGCTTAGTATTTTAGAAATTAGAGTTTTTTTAATTGATGAACGTGGGCGCTGATATGCAAAAATGAACTAAATGGGTTTTATTTCTATAAAAAAAAAAAAAAGAGGCAAAACGACAGTGGTGGCGGTGGGCAAGTTTATGTAATCTGTGTGTAATCTGTGTATGCCTGAACACCGTGTAAAACTGGTAACGATGACTACCGCGGCAAGCCTAATGTTGACTCCATATTTCCTGAAGACTTTCTTCCCTTCCTGTGCCTGGCAGGTAACTGACAGCTAACACAGTGCATAAAGCAGCCACTCATATGAAAGCCCATAACATGAAATAAAACAATGATAAAGCAGAATATCTGAGGCTTTAGTGTGACAGGATATTTGGAAGTTGGTTTCCACACTGTGCAAGAATGAATGATGACTGTGTGCTGACAGCAGCAGAAGGAACAACTGGTGCAAGCTTACAAACATCAGTGTTATTATTGCAGTCATCTTTTCCTATCAGCATATACTTTGAGATTCTAGTTTCAAAACACAGTTTTCACCATGAATAAAGCCTCACAGAACTCTTTCCGTAATACCGCTCCATGCAAACACTTCTCCAAGCTGGAAGAAGCTCCTGGTCGTGCAGCAGGCCCAGTAAAGACTCAAAGCAGCCCGAGCTAATCCAGCACCTATTAACGGATTAAGAGCAGCACTTCCGATGCATCTTCTGGGAAATAAGCGAGCCACGCACCGCAGTTCTCCGAACAAGCACTTCAACTGTCAACCAAGTGACAAGACAAGTGACAATGTGAGCAAACATCGATCTCAATACAAATACAGACGATCCAGGCCTATTGGCATTTATTTCTGTTTTGGGTAGATGTTATTTAATCTCATCAAATGCGAGGGAGAAATGAGGTGGCATAACTCCAGCTGAGGAACACTTTCCCTCCTCACTGTTACCTAAATAACCATAAAGCAAGATAATTAAAATAACAAAAACTCACATCAATAAAAGAAAGAAAAGAAACAAAGAAGAGATGTAAAATATATCAATTAAAAAATAATGAACTGCATTACTACAAAAAAGAAATAAATGAATAATCACATGGCTCCAAATGGGAAGCATTTTAAAAAAATGTGTTAAAGGTGAAAGTTTCTTGAAAAATACACTATGTTTGTGTGAATAACCAGGCTAAAACACAACACAATAAAGGGCTACTCCAGTGATTTAGTATTGCATTCCCGGGCTGTTGTTGGATTCACAGCAAAGAACGATTAAAATCAAAGCAACAGAGGCCAAGATTTCAGTAGAACTGACCTACGTCTGTAAGGATATTTTCTCTTCAATAGATCCAGTTTGGATGAAAACACCTCCGTTAAATTAAATGAGAAAAAGCCAAAGGTCTACAGCTTTCGCTTCCGCTTCAGCCTCCGCTTACTTCTGCAATTCAGAGAAAGAAATGAGCCTTCTGTTCTGACAATATTTTGAACCTTGACTAAATGAGTTAGTGCCGCTGTGGTGTTTGAACAGGATCAGCTTCACTTCTTTTTCACTGAGCAGTTTCTCCACCACACTGTGGCTGCCACAGCTCAGCTGTCACACAGACAGACAGATGCTACGGTCGGTTCTGCTGCTCCACATCATCAACATACGTGTACGTGATTGGACAGAGTGGCTACATGCTAGCCTGCTGCTGACAGCTTAACATTAGTCTGATGTGATAAATAACAGGCTTAAAATAAACACTGAATAAAAAACAAGTTTAGAAAAAAGTTTAATCTTGGTCATCTTGAACTGTGTTGAGAGATGAGATGTATTAGCATGTCCCTGAGCTCTATTTACAGTTACAAATCTCTCAGTCGCTTCCTCTGACAGTCAGTATTTGTGACTGCTGTGAATCTGGAAAACTTCACTGCTGGAAAGCGTGTTATGTTACTATGAGCAGCCATGTCTCTGAGCTTAGCTGCAGCATGAATCCATATTTAAAAGGGTTTTAGTATGGTGATTCTAATGTTCATTTCTTATTTCTTCCATCTCGAAACATTTAAAAAACTAAAATGTAGTTTAAGTAAATGTCACCTTTTTTTATGTGCTGAAATATTAATAAAAATGCACAATAAAAAATGGAAATGTATAAATCTTGCGGCAACCTTCTGAAACGCAACCCATGGCGGCATTGGATTAGAGCCCACTGTGAGTCTCCGTACATGCATGGCAGCCCTGGATAGGCTTGGTCCAACTTTAAAATAACATGACAATAACATGATAAATAAAATAAATAAATAAGTCTTATGTAGGGATTTCATGTCATATAAGCAGAATCAGAGTTTGTGCATAATGTTAACTTCCTTCACTGTGCAGAGGGAAGTCTTTGTTGGTGGGGAGAATAAACACGCATGTGTTTTTGCAGTGCACATAGCACACTTGCCAGGATCGGTTAAACTCAACAAAATGGCCTGCACTGATTAACATCACGTTCAGTCAACATTCAGACTCCCCACCTCCTCCCTGAACATGTGCCTTTACCTTGGCATAAAAAGGCCGAACTTGTGGTGGTCACTGACCATCGAAAGCCAGATCAGAAATCTGTGTCTGCTCCTTCTACGACAGATGATCAGGGGAGAAAGTACAGAAGTACAAGACACGGCATAAAGATAAGCTGCCTCTACTGTTGAAAGAGTACTTCACAGATTTAGCTTTGCACTCCTATAACATTGTCTGGGGAAAGGGGATCAAAATCGATGCAGCAGAACCAGCGATATTTTTTTATTCCACACGTTATTCTTCCTTGTCAAAACCTGGTGCCTACACTACCCACAATGCAACTCGACCATCAACAGTTGGGTCAGTGATTCGGATGTATTAACGGATAACCGGGTCAAAACTTCCTCTTCCGTCCACCAGTCATTGTTTACAGTCCGATTAGCAATCTCGGAACCCATCGACTATCGTCTGACTAAATTACCCTATTAACCCTAAAATCTCTAGGGTTCCGAGATTAATAAAAAGCTAAATCATCATCAGATGATGGGTGCTGAGATTGCATTCCGGCCAATGCGTTCCACCTCTTTTGCTCTCCACATGGACTGTTAACCTGCATGCAACCAAAGCCCGCTCAAACGTGATTGGTCAATACTACTCAGACTACAAAGGGCCTACAAATGGAAACCAGAATGCTTCTGATACCAAGATCGTATCCCTTGCCTACAGATTCTGCATTCATATGCAGATATCTGTTTATACAGATTATATACTTAGACTTATAGACTCTGTTACAGCTGACAAAATACAAAACTGAATGCTGGATAGTTTAATTAGCACACGGGACATTTTGATATGTTATAATTGATTGTTGTTCATTTATACAGTTTAGCAATCACTCCAATACAAAACAAAACGTTTTCACTCGCCTAAAAGGCAGACAGTTCATCTTCATGTCATATCATTTTCAGTGGCATACCAGAAGACATTTTCAGACAACCAAGTCCAAATCCTTAACATACACTCTTTGTAATGTATATGCATCTCTAAGTGGCTACATTAAACTATCTTTGCATTCCCATCTTCTGCATTCTTTTTGAATCATATTACCTTCATTTTTCGGGGCCTAAATTCCCACAGGGATAAATTCACCTCTTAATGTGTGCTGCAAGAGATGTGTTGGTGCAAACAGAGTTGCTCAAAGGTCTACAATGAATTTCTGTGTGTTTTTCTTTAACCTCGGCATCACAGCAGAGGAGGCCTGCGCGGCTGTTTCTTTTCAGCGGGACATCCCATTGAATGAGAAGAAAAGCAGCGGAGGAGCGGAGCGGCTCTGATGCTGCCTCCACACAGGAGGGAAGTAGGCGGGTGGGGACCCGGCTATTGTTCCAATGAGAACAAAGATGAATGCCTAAGTAATGAGGGCCCGGTCTCGCTACGCCACGCAAAACGCCAAGACCTCTTTCTCCAAAAAGTAAAAACTTCCTAAGTTTATGCGTTTACCGCTCTATTATGGACCGGGCTACTGGCTAAATGCAGGGCTACAGCAGCGGTAAGGCGGCAGCCGGGACAGCAGAGCACGGTGGCGGGTCAGGAGTGATGCCCTCTGCTCTCGGCTCCGGAACAATCCAGACGGGCTAATTCACAAGCTAAACAGCCAAATAACATTACTTGGGTATCTTGGGGACAAACCGTTTAAGAGTTAATTTACAAAACCACTGGGTATATTTATGTGACAAAATAACCGTTTGTTAGACATCAAGGGCAAAAGACGTTAGATGCGAGCGGGTCTGATGCACGTTAGCGCATCACTACTGAAACCGGGCTAGTGGCATTGTTTAACTAGCATTAAACTACACACTACTTAGCTGCCCCGCTTATCAGTGTGACTAACGAAGCTACGTTGTATGTGTTGCGCTATATTTTTGTCGAGCTCTTCAAATAGGTCAACTTAGGTGGAAGCCCGAGTTTAACAAGCCTCAACCATCGGACGACGAAAAAAATTGGACTTTTAAGGGCTCCCTCGTGATAAGCAGGGGGAGGCGACGTGGTCTCTCAAGATGGGTTAGCTTCTTGGTGGCTAACGCTACATATGGTCAGATTAGCTGTATAAGCATTAGCACTGCATAGCATTAGCACTGGCAGTTAAAACAGGCCGAACACCCCGAGGAGCAGCTGCAGAAAAGGTCAACTCACCATTGGAGAGATTGATGAGGGCGGCATCTTGTGTGCTTTTGACTTCTAACCGCAGAGGCTGCTGCTCTGAGTGTCGCTGTATGTCTCCATTCGCGTCTCCAATGGAGAGGAGCCGCACGCCGGGGAACACCGAGACCGCCATCTTCGATCTGGAAGTAGAGACAGGTCGGTGGCGCTCACATCCAACCACGCACTGCTCTCTGCTGGAGGCAGGCTGGGCATCAACACCATAAACCGCCTCAATAGCGCCACCTGGCGGGCGAAAGCCGGTATTGCGTAAACACATGGCATACGCCATGACGTCATATAATCCAGGCGCTCTCAAGGATTTTCGTTTTACAGAATAGTTTATTTTTGTATTTTTGTTTTAATTTATTTACCCTTTTCATATTTCATTTGAATATCTAATTTATTATATTTTTTTCACACATTGGAATCTTGATTTGTACAAGGATGTTCATTTCATGTCCACAAGCTGATTGTCTGTTTATAATGTTCAATAAAAAAAATAAAAATGTTCATCCTACACTGTTTATTTATGTATTTATTTATTTTTTATTTTATTTTTTGTTTATCCCTTTATTTGCCTATCTGTATGTTTACCTATATATGTTTAAATCGATTTTTTATTGATTAGTTGTATTATTGTACAAATTAATTTTTTTAAATGCTCCTGAATCTCAGGAATGTGCATGTCAAAACACAAGAAACAAATCATAAAAATAATATTATATACCTATAGTGGGAATACTTTAATTTGTTAAAACAATATACATATTGTAGCATCTTAAACAACAATGTGATGCAAGCAAAGCTACGTGAAATCATGACATGATATATAATAAGGGTCAACAGTTGGCAGGTTTAATAACATGACATTATATTCATTGTGAAACATTTGCTGGATTCTCTATATTGTATTATGTACATTCAAATATAACAGGAATCTAGGTTTTTATGTTATGTTATGTTGCAGTTGTGAGTGCAGCTTTATGTTTCAAACACAGGTCATGCAAAGGTTAAAGTATGCTGCTGAGTTTATGTGACATCAGATAATGACTTCTGTGAAAACTGAGTGCTGAAAGTCTAACAAAAACATGAATTATTTGATCTAATTTTACCAGAAAGTCAGTAACATTATTTTTACCCAGTTCCGCTGTTGTTCGCAGTGAAATAGTTTTCCATCAGTGAAGTTCGGTATAGTAAATATTGCTGGTGTTTGTTAAAAACTGAGACGCACAATTCATGCCACAAACAGCTTCACAGACGGATGACAAAATCAAACGTGGTAACTTTTAATGGTGAATAATAATAACAGAGCACAGAAGACGAGAGAGATCATTGAACTGTACAAGCTGGACCGTGTGTTCACACTGTGAGCAACAAGCTCAGCAATTACCCTTCAACTCACAGCAGCTTATCAGCATGTATACTTCCTCTTTTCCCTTCCAAAGGTTTCTTTTGCCTAGCGAGTACAAAATGAATGATTACAGACATTTAAAGGTTCCTATTTCTCCAAAATAAATCAATATCTCAAAAACAGCTGTTGGTATAAGAGTCCTTTTGAATTTTGTCTCGCAGTTCTCACTGTTATGAAAGGAAATGCCAAAGCAGTTCAGGAGAAAAAATTCTGTCTGGGGGTGTAAATGACCCTTTTTTGTTTTTTGCTCACATATGGCACAGATTGGACATGTATTACAAACATGTGCAAAAGAAACAAACACATAGAATTCACTTTCTTGGGCGGTGTTTATAAATAGAAACTAATAAGATAGGAATCTGGTATCTGCCAATGTGACTGTCATGGGATTTTTCTTGTCATCGACTGCGAGATGTTTTTTTTTTTTTTTCCAACAACAACCACTGTAAAAAGTGTAGTTCTACTGTAAAACAAGTGGTCAAAAATAGATATGGTCATAAAAACAGAGTCTGCATTAAGGCCTGTTGTGTAAAGCCACCATAGTATAGACCTCTGAGCCCTAAAAAGAACAAAACATGACACCAGTGGCTTGCATTGTCAGCACACGCAAACACATCCTGTCAAAATAAGTACAATGCATTTACTACATTTTTCAGCTGAAAATGTAAGCGTCATTCCTTAACTCCAGTGACAATCTGTGTGTGTGTGTGTGTGTGTGTGTGTGTATGGTCTTGGCTTTGTTATCCTCAGAGGCATTGGAGCACATGACAGAAATCCACACTGGAATGATCAGGCGTCTGTTTGAGTGTTTTCTGCTCCTTCACAGCCCTATAAAGACAAGAAATAAATTAAGGCTGAGGGGAGGTGTCTTGTGCTCTCTCTAAAATACAGTGGGGTCATTGTTTAGCGGTTGGAAGAGGTACAATAGAAAAGGTATTAAGAGGGGCAAAAAAGAAAATTATTTAAGAACATGAAAATAACTGAACAATTCAAGCACAGAGAAGAGAGCTACACTCACACCTCAGAGGAGGACACATGACTTGGGAGGCCTGAACGGGTTATCACTGGAGGGCACCCCGGTGAGGAGAGGGTCTTTGTGAGCATTTTGCAAACAGAAGGTCTTCAGTTCTGCAGCAGCCTGAGAAACCTGTTGAATATTCCATATATCACATCATTTGGTTAATGGTGTTTGTGATCAGCCAAGTGGCTTGACATACTGTATATTTGCATTTCTAGCTACCAACGGACTACCCAGTGTGTTTGTATTTCTTTTAATTAATTTTCTTAATGGGATGTTATAACAGCAAATATTACGCTTTTATAAACCGGTGAGACTTTTGCTTAACACTGGCCACGGTGACCACAAGTGACAAGTGTAGTTTAAGTATAGCACAAGTAGAGAAGATTCATTATAAGGCTCGGTTGCACCAACAAAGATGAATTTAATCCAAGATTAGTTCTATTCTGAGTTTAGCTAAACTAGGTTTAAATTAAGCAGAGCTCTGTTGCACAATTAAAAACTAATCTCGGTTTAGTAAATCCAGGTTTATTGAGGTAAACTGAAATTAAATAGAGTTTAATCAATATGGAGATGCTTGCTTACCCAAATTAAAATAAATAAATGATGCATGCTCTCAGGACTTAGTTAGTAACCTATAAAAGAGGGGGGGTAACTGTTAACTGCCAGCTGCTCTGTATTCCTTAACAGTTTAAAGTCAATACTGGATCACATTTTGAATTGGAGTTTAAAGTTTTGATGCAACAGAATTAAATTTAATCTAGGTTTAGAGTAAAAACTAAACTGAGGTTTAAAGAGAGGTTTTAATTTTTTGTTTCTTAATTTTAAGTTAGTTTTAAAGTTTGGTGCAACATAATTTAAAGTTAAACCATGATTTAATCGGGTTTAAAAATGAATCCTTGTTGGTGCAACCAAACCTAAGTCAGTGAACTGACTTACTAAAGTCAGTCACAAAGTCACATCTACCTAAAGTTTGCTAACACTGGCTAACTTTAGGCACCATAAGCTACTGGTCATACCAGAGAAGGAGGAAGCTTGTGTTATCTCTTCTTTCAAAAGTTACATAGCCTCGCTTTAAGGTTGTGTCAATATATCATAGCAGTCAGTGACAGAGAGTACCATAGGTTCTATGACATAGATGTAATATGAAAATGTTACAGGTTGTTGCTTGAAACATCCCCATGCCTCACACCACAGTAATCAATTTACAATATCACAAATTCAAGTCTCTAAAAACGCAAGAAAATTGCAAGACAGCTTACTTTCTGCTGGGGTGGTTAACACACACACACACAGACAAACTTGAAACTAGTCTGACTTCTGTTCTAAAATAAGTAGCCACCCAACAATCACACCAGTCACACAGCAGCACAATCAACAAAGGTATCACTGTGCTGCACTAGCAGAGAAAAGTCTGTTTGCTACTATTACACTGCACACACTCCAGCTTTCCAGTGACTTATAACATGAACCTAAATCTGTTCCATAAGTACAAGGAAGGACTACGGTCAGTGGGTGGAGTTTTTTTTGGATGCCAGAGCTTAAATATGAGACATTTTCAATTTAAGCTAGTTTGTATTAACCGCACAAACTTCTAACAGGGACTTAGAGGATACATTTTCCTAAACTTTACAGCTGTTTCACCCCATCATAGAGATACTATACAACCACAGTCAATACGTTTAAGGCCTACTGAAATTATATATATATATATATATATATATATATATAGATATATATTTGTAACTCAATAGGCCTATAGATTAATTTGAGAACACCTTTTAATAGGTACAAAATATTCTATATAAGAAAATATTGTATTGTTGTTGTTAGATAGCCTAGTAATGAGTTTTGAGTTAATACAAACGTGTAGTAATTAGTTGCAGCGCGCGGCACATTAAAGCTCATGATGAGCGTTAGAGCGGGAGTCACGCGCACAGGAGAGGATTGACGTATAGTTTAATGGAAGTCTTGAGTTGTGTGTACATACCTTTATCCGACGGACACTGGCCTCTAGACGAAGCTGTCTGACTGCCTTCTGGGCGATGACTAAACTGCTGCTGGCGGCGCTGTTGTTTGACATGACTGAGTTCAAGTAACTGAGAAAGTGACCAAGTAGTCAGTTACACCAGTGGATCAGTTCTAGGCTGGAATAAAATACATCTTCCGGTGAGAACCTTCAAAATAAAAAGCCTATTCGCTCACTTTTTTTTAACCCCCAGCCAAACACCCACACACACACACACACACACACACACACATTAAAATACATGCATTGCTATAAAAGTGTTGTGGTTTGTTAATTAAATTAAATTAAATTGGGATTGCCTACTTCTGATGGTGGAGGAAGTATTCTGATTATTTACTTAAGTAAACTCATTCTAAACACTCACATCACTCAGTGAAAGTACACATAATGCAGGTCCCCTTTGAGTGTTTTGTTATATTCCTGGATTATACTTAGTGATGCATTGATGTGTAAGTAGCATTTTACTGTTGTTGGTCGAGATGGAGCTAATTTGAACTATTTTATATTCTGTTGGGTAGTTATATGTTATATGTATGTAGTAGAACAGAATCTTAATCTGTAAGGTAACTAGTAACTATAGCTGTCATAAAAATGTACAGGAGTAAAAAATACAATGTTTGCCCTCTGATTTATAGTGTAGAGTACAAAGCAGCATAAAATGGATGTACTCAAGTAAAGTACAAGCACCTCAAAAAGGTACTGTACCTGAATAAATATACTTACATTCCACCACTGCCTTCTGCTGTGCACAAATACTAACAACCAAACCATCAATATCAACATAAATGTTTACCACCCAAAGCAGTAGGCGATAGGCTAAATGTTAATAAAAAATAGTTAAATAAATGTGCAAATTGCAACCAGACGATGGGTGTAAATTTGGTGTGCCACCTTATTATTTGACCCAATTCTTTTAATTTAAAATATTATTTCTATTTATTTTAATCATTAATTTTAGAGCCTTACTTAAACAATAAAAGACATTTGAATAAGTAGATACAATCTGATTTAAAAATCATATTTGGATTAATGCTTGTCGTATGACTAATAATGGTTATGACTAATGACTATTTTATGACTAACTAACAGACTAATGTTTAACTGTTATCATATGGTTATTATATGCCTTTTAAAACATTCAGTAGAGTCCTAATGTGCTTCCTTGAGTCTGCAGAATTGCAGTTTCTAACTGTAGGCCAGCCAAAACAAAACTATCAAAATAAATATTTTCTCTTCTGTGCACAACCAGACAGTTTGTCTTTCTAAAGTCCTCAACCAAATATTCAGTTAATCACATGTCAAGTTCAAGACAAACTGCTCAGTTCATACAAATAAGAAAAGAGGTCAAGTTACAGTGTCATAAATGTATATTGGAGGTTAAAAGGTCCAAAAGTGTCACCCTGCCAGGTTTAAACTGTGGCTGAAAAGCAGCAACAGGTTCTGGGGAAAATGTAATATTATAATTATACATTTCTGTCTGATTTATACAAAAACAGGCTTTTGAATCTATATAACTGTGTTCTGTCTGTGCTGTTTTTAAGAATATAAAAGCCTTTTCAAAGAACAATTTGGTATTGGTATGGTAATTTTTATCTTTCACCAGCTCATTTTATTTTTAAACTCCTTAGTTTTCCTATTTTGGGGGGTCTTGGCACACATTTAATCATTTATCTATTCTCTTTTTCCCCCAAACATCATTTCACATTTCCCAAAACTCCATATTGTCTTTTAAACAAACAGTATGTATTCCTTTCTCTTTTTGACTTGTCTGATAATAAATTTTTACTACATTTGGTCAGTTTCAGGCCTCCATAGAAACCAGCTAGGACCTAATAGCCTAAGAGACTCATAACAAGTTTAAGACTGGACACATGCAAAAAAAAAAATCTACACTGAATTTGATATGAGAAGCACCCAACAACCAGTCAAAAAATAAAGACAGTAGTCCTACCATGTTTTGTTTGTGTAACGCAATATTTGAGGGAGACAGGTCTAATTGCCAAGGTGATTATGTGCAGTATACAGCATATATAATTAGCCGTGTATTTATATATAGGGTAGTTATATACAGTAGAATGTAATAATGTAGTATTTAGTGGGGAAAGTGACGGGAATTTGATCCATAGCAGGTGATAAGGCACCGAAAACCGTCATATAGGGGGGCGCTAATGAGATGAACTAGATACCAAGCGCTCCTATTACTCCCACGAAGAAGAAAGCGGTTCAAAGGTCAAGCTGGAATTGGTTCCGGTGTAGCTTGGGGTCACACAGAGGAGGAGTGAAAACTTAAATTTTTCAAAATGCTGTTACGAGTGAGTACAACCAACAGTTTTAGGGAACCTTCCTGTCAGCCTGGGTCGTACCGTACATTCGTTTAAAATGAAGTCGGTTGTTACTGTTGTTATTACGGCTTGTCGTGTTGAGCGTGTTAGCTAGTAGCTTGTGTAACGCTGCTTCACGACATCACCTCTAAAACCTGTCAGGTCCGTAACGTAACGTTGCTGATGCGCTTTATGTTACAAACAAATACAATGTATTGCTTTTCCCCAATAGACAACAACCGTAACCAGTCAAAAATAAATACATAAATGGACTAAAATGGCACTGTATTCCACAAGACAAATGTGTTGGACTGAACTGTTAATCAGTTTGTGATTTCAACATTGATAAGCTCCCTATGACAGAAGTCCCAAAGCAAATTCTCTAATATTAGTTGTTCTACACGCGTAACTTCTTCTCACCCCATAATGTCTCAATATTATCTCAATATAGTACAACTAATATATATAGAAATAAATGCTTGTTTTATGCAGACTAGATGGAAACATGGTCTGTTACTGACTTAGTACTGTTTTACACAAAGTGTAATTAAGTACTGTGTAAATGTGTAAACGTAAATTTGGATATATCTGGCCTTTGTTTGATTTATTTTACTTTTATATTTAAGTTAGTTGTATTCTTCTTTGTTATGTATATAGAACTCCCACATGTTTATGTTTATATATATATATATTTATTTATTTACTATTGTGAGGTTGTTTCAATGGCATTTATTCCTTTTTCTTACATGGAAATAGGGCTGCAACTAACGATTATTTTCATTATCCATTAATCTGCTGATTATTTTCACGATTAATCGTTTAGTGTATAAAAAGTTCCAAAAAAATGTGGAAATTGCTTCTTTTGCCCGACCAACAGTCAAAAACCCAGAGACTCTTCATTTACTGTCATACGTGACAAAGAAAAGCAGCAAATCCTCACATTTAAGAAGCTGGAACCAGCAAATGGTTGACTTTTTTGCTTGAAAAATGGCTGAAACAATTAACCGATCATCAAAATAGTTGCCAGTTAATTTTCTTTCTTGCTCTACATGGAAAAGATGCCTAATTGTTGAATAAAACTTGAACAAAGTTTTGGAAAAATCATAGAACTGTTGTGTGTTTTCTGCATGTCTGTGTCTTTCAGAGGGTGCTGCACATCGGAGGCTTGACACTGAAACACAGCAGGTCCATCCACCACAGTCCTGTATGGAGGAGCCCTCTTATACCCATAGTTGTGGAGCAGACAGTGAGTGGGACAACTTTAACTGCAGAGCTGTGTTCGGTCTGGTGGGACATCTACACACAAGTCCAAAAAACACCCAATTGTGTCCTCAAATCCCAACAGGCTTGTGCATTGTGCTGCTCTGAAGTAGATGTGTACCAGCAAACATGCTCTGGCACACAGGAAGGGATGCGTTTACACTTTGTTGTTTGCTTGTCCAAACAGAAGGAGTGTGTGTTTAGCGTGAGACGTTGTGATAGCCACCTTACAAAGAACAGAGACGAGAGAGAGGGGAAAAAAAATAGAAACGAGTATACTCATAAGACAGCTTCATAAAGGTTGTGGGTAACAAAAAAAAAGTATTACGTTTGGTTGACGTCAGACAGCATGTCACAACATCATTTCCTGTTCAAATATGACCAAAGAGTGCAAACTAACAGCATACTATATTATTATATTAGCACGTATATAGTACTTACTGTATACAATTAGCATGTTTGCATTGGGACATGGTAGTGGTTTGCAGCACCAAACATGAAGGGGAAATAAAGTCCACAACTTTAAAGGATACTTTAAGTATTTCTAAAGTGTACCATGCGTTTCTAGGTTGATCCGCTGCCTTCTAGTCTTCCACTGGTTTCAGTTCATTCCATAGCACTGAGAATCAACTTGCAGCAACAACAAACTTGGTGCTAATAGCTAATCTACACCGGGGACGTTTAATGTCCCCGACAACCTCTGTAGTCTCATTTAGCCGCTTGTTAGCAACCGCCTTTTTTAAGACACGTAAAGGCTTCAAAACTCACGAGTGGGGTATTTACTGACATATTTTATGTCGCAGAACAAAACTTGAAAATCTCTTCAGCTTGTCTTAACCACAGACCTTATTTCAGGCATCGAACCAAAAACCCGTTCAAGAAACCTACTGACTTCCAGACGAGGAAGTTCAAAAACTCATTCCTGCAGCACTCTATGTAGTCACTTCTTGCAGTGCAAAGGCTTCAGAAGTCAGAGAGTCCTTGAATGCATCAACAAGGAGAGTTTTAAAGTCTCTGCTCACATGTGCATTGCCGTTAGATCATAATACAACTAAAACAGTGAACCAAAGGTAGTGTTTGTCACTGCAGGTGTAAAGTCTCTGCAAGATGATTCCATTAATGTACAGGAATGAACAGAATACAGTGGCTGGGAGAGAGGAAGCCAATCTAAAATCGTACAGGTATGCGTGCACAGTGCAGCTTTGTGCTTCGTCACAGCACTAGATAAAATCGTTTTGTTGGAGTTCTTCAAGTTTAAAACAATTCTAATTCTCTTTGTTTTTTTTTCCAGGGGAGAGGAGAGCGAGCGTATGACATCTATTCTCGCCTCCTGAGAGAGCGAATCATTTGTGTAATGGGTCCTGTAAGTGTCTGCCAGGTTGATGAAGAGCGAGATTTTTTTGTTAATTTTCTAACATGTTTTCAAAGTGATTATTTACATTCTGGCTCTTTGTTTCTCCTCTGCCCAGATCGATGACTCTGTAGCCAGCCTGGTTATTGCCCAGCTGCTCTTCCTGCAGTCGGAGAGCAACAACAAACCCATTCACATGTACATCAACAGTCCTGGTGAGGCGACGAGCAGTGAGGTGCTGCGGCTGTCCGTCTCTGAAGCAGCTCTGCTCGGGACAGAGCGCCAAACCATGAGAACACCCTGAAAATGAGACAAACAATGCATGTTAGAAATCGCAGAATACTAATGAAAATAGAATAAAATAATTTTTTTTCTTTTTCTGTAAAAAATCATTTTGAAATATTTGACTGATCTGCCTCCCATAGCCACTTTTTGATCCACTTCTTTTGTTGGAAAAAAAAGGGTGTATTTTTCATTACCTGTCTATTCTTTTTATAGAAAAAAAAGTCTAAAAAACATTTAAAAAATTCTATTTTCATTTGTATTAAGCAGTTTCTGACATGTATTGTTCATCTGATTTTAGGGATGTCAGTTGTCGATGTGTGTAATTGTCTCAGGTGTTAGGGCCTGTGTCCACATTGCGTTTTTTTCTGGCAGGGTGCTGGGGAGCGCTGGGATGGAGCTTGTGCGGTGAGAGAAAAAAAACGCTACACATGGGTTTTGTTTCTATGACAACAATATCTACGTTAAGGGGGTGACTACACAGCTAACAACAAGCTTATAACACTCACCAGCAACATTCAGTGTCTGGCTTTTCTGTCTCTGTCTCACATCATAAAGCTCAGGACAGACAGACACGTCCACAACAAGTTTCACCTCCATTTTCTTGGTTACCAGGGTGACGAGCCCTATCTTATATATGATTGGTTGCCTGAAAAAGAGCACCAGTGACGACACCAGTGCCTTTGTAGAAGCGCTCGGAGCAGCCGCATAAAAAAAGGCGGAGTGCTCTGAAAAATGACGCTGGGTGGACACAGGCCTATAAAGATGAAGTTTCCCCTTTTTGATTGTTTATGACTTGCGGCTTTAGTATAAAGATGTGTTGTTGATCATTTGATGCAGTCCATAACCAAAAAAATGACTTCTCAATAGTAAACTAAATATCTTTTTGTAATGCAAAACTTAAAGTTAACTTTAAATCTTAAAGATCGTTTTCTCTTTTCAATTGTCTCATATGGTTTTGTTTTCATTTCCCGTTACACATTTTAAATTAAGCATTTACATTTAAGCTTTCCTATTCTTTTTCTTTCTTTGTATTTTTAAAATCCTGTTTCACAATATCAGGTTGTCATTTTAATATCTAATGTCGTTTTTCACTTTCTTTTTTCTTTTAGCATTTCATTATTACGTAATTGTCCTGAGTAGTACAATATAATAGTCTATTTGCTTGTTTCTCTTTTCATTTTGGTTCTGGGTAAACCATCCTGCCTGAGCCCTTTAAAATGAGTAAATGAATTCTTCCCCTCCAGGCGGTGTGGTGACATCAGGCCTGGCCATTTACGACACCATGCAGTACATCCTTAATCCCATCTCCACCTGGTGCGTTGGCCAGGCGGCCAGCATGGGCAGCTTGCTCCTGGCAGCAGGGACGTCGGGGATGAGGCATTCACTCCCCAACGCCCGCATCATGGTTCACCAGCCTTCAGGAGGGGCCAGGGTAAGCTGGTCTCCCCAGGTCCCTTTTTTAATACTGATCCTGAAATCAAGCATGGGGGGGATAATAATCAGAGTGCTGTGTGTCCAGGGTCAGGCCACAGACATCGCCATCCAGGCCGAGGAGATCCTGAAGCTGAAGAGACAGATCCATAACATCTACGTCAAACACACGGGGCAGCCGCTGGAAACCATTGGTAGGTTAACACTCATCACAATCACAACAGCTGATTTGACTGATTTGCATGTCTTCAGTTGGAGAGGAGGAACTGATCAGTGATCAGTGGTAAATTGGAGTGGACCTCATCGTAAATGGGTGCTCATTTCTCTCCGCCTGTCCTGCCTTTTTAGAGGGTGTGATGGAAAGGGATCGCTACATGAGTCCCATGGAGGCGCAGGACTTCGGCCTCATCGACCGGGTCCTGGTCCACCCGCCCCAGGCAGGCCAGGATGAGCCCGAGCTGGTGCAGAAAGAGCCTGCAGCGACAGCCAGTCCCTCTCCACAGCCGGAGTCTCCAGCCCCTGAGCAGGCCTCGCCCGGGACACCCCCCCCCTCCTCATACAAGCCCGAGCCATGAGCCCACCACAGCAGAGCTGTCTGGATTTGATACCTGGCACTTCCAGAGAACACGGCCGAGCCTCCATGGTGGCTTCTTTCTTCCCCCTGACCAACACTCTGCAGTCTCCATACGTGCAGGCACCATGTGACAAGTGACACGTCTTCATATGAAGTGAATCTAATGTTTGCTACAGGTGTTTTCAAATTATTGTTGACATGTTGATTCCTGTGGTCTATGAAATAAGTCGAAGAAGTGATGGCTCAAGAGTAGTCTGCAGTAAACAGTCAGGAGGAAACGGGGCGTAGTATTTCAGCTGAGATGATCTTCTGAGATGGTGCTCGCAGAGTGAAAGCACAGCTAGACAAGATGCTGCACTGTAGAGCCATCTTGTTCTGTACCTCCTTGGTGCAGAGTCGTCCACTGAAGAGTGGAGAGGACCTGTTTGACCTGTATCTGAATACTCACATTTGTAATAAATATGATCATTTTGACCACAATTCACCAAACGTGGACTGCTTATTGTTCTTGATCCATAATCGCCTCAAATTCACCCAAAGAGCACCCCATCCGCAGTAACTGAACTGCTGCGCAATCACCCTGGTGTTATTCAAAACGTGACAATTAAAAAATAAAGAAATGCAGGTTTCAGGCTGCAGATCATATGCATATGATTATATATGTTTTATGCCATGTTTTTGAATATGTTAAAATGTTTGGGGACTAGTTACACCATAGAAATGTAACTTTTGAACTTTTAAACTTGTTTGTTTAGCTAACTCTAAATCTTTCATCTACTCTATACTGGCGGGTGGAGTGATGCCAGCCTCCCTGGTCTCTTTGGTGTTTTTAGTAAAGTTGTTAGGTGTTGCACAGCCGACAAACATAGTTGTGGCCCATAGGTGGCAATTGTAAACAATACCCAGGTAAGATGGCGGACGGTTATCCCATGAGTTATGATGTAATGTCACATCTACTGTTTTATATCTGTGAGTTACTCCACCAAAATACATGCCTTTCATCCTAGTAGCATTTCATACTGACCTCCCTGACCACCTCCTGTATGACCTAAAGATCCATTAGACTCTATGCAGCCCAGAGAGAGCTCTGCAGCCAGGCAGAGAGTTGGGGCCTAATTGCTCCACCCACTGCGTAGAGTTTGATGGAAGACCTTTATTCAAGTACTATGTTATGAACCCCAAGCTGGTCAAGGTGAGAGGTGACTGGCTTAAATCTGGCACTCTGTTTCTGTGGGGCATTTAGGTGAGCCGCGGTTTAATCCAGTCAAAGGTAGGGCAGGTCCAGAGTGAAGTCTACAGATCCTACTGTGTGTGTTCCAGCTGTCCAGAGGATGCTTCCATTAATGAGGTATTTGAAAATGGGCTCTGTGGGGGTCAAAGTAGACCTGAAATGTACAGACTCTTACTTCACTGGTGTGGCTAATCCAACCATCCTCTGCACAGAAATGGAAAAAAATGGGGCATACTTTTACAGCGTAGAAATCTGGACTCTGGAAAAGTGACCAATGTGTAGAAGTGAAAAAACATCAATGTTAAACCCGCATGTGGCTGTTGGCTTTGCCTCCAGTGAGTACAATGGAGAAAGAGGTAAAACTGGTCCAATCTAATTAGCAATTTTATCCATTTCTGATGATACTGTGGGTCCTATATTTGTTCAGTTCAACTTAGGGCATTTTTTGGCATGTCAGGTACTGATTTGGAGTCAGAGAGGGTTAACTGCACCAAGAGAGGCCTGGAACAAAAAGGCTTGAAAATGCTTTCACAGGATTTTAAAGGATTACCTTTGTCTTTTTTTTTGTTTCTGTTTGGGGTTTTCTGGGGGATAATTTTATTTATTTACACTAAAACGTGATGGTTATTTACATAAAATTCTTGAATTTGAGCTTTCGAGTCTCAGCTAAAAGTTAGCTTAATGCTAGCTTACCATACCAACATAGGAGCCGTTGAATAAAAAAATTAAAACACTTTTAAAAGGCTGTCAAATTATTTTAAAGGGTTGATATTTCTTTTCTTTACCATGCTAAAGGAGTAAAAAAAAAACTCAACTGAAGTCAGCCTCTGATCCGCTGGGTTTCCGGTGGTTTCTTAGTCGCTTGCTAGCTAGCAACTTTTTGTAACAGCTTTCCAAGAACCGTCGAGCGCTCCAAGTTCAAGAGTAAAATGCGACGATAACAAGGTCACCCAATGTAGTAATGGACACAGCTAACAAAGATACTTCCACTGTGTGTCGCCATAGCAACCGTAGAATCCTAACATCATTTTGTCATGAACGTCAGGAGCGATGTGCTGCTGCTTTGCAGTATTTAGCCTACAATATTTATTTACCCCATTTTATTGACTTTTATTTAAATATAAAATAAAAAGAAGGTTTAAAAAACAATTCTGAAAAATAAACTGAATCAGTGCACAACATCTGGGGTTATAAAGTGCTGCCCATTAGAAGAATAAATTTGACATACCTTAGCTTACAAAATATTGCTTCTAATATTAATAGAGGATGACAAACTAATTATACCTGCTTGTTGCAACCAGGGTAAGAAATTAACTTTGTATAATGTGAACATCCACCAGCCACTGACAGATAAATGTTAAAATTCACCAGCCACTCAATAGTAAATCATTATTTTGTGTCTGAAATCTACCAGTCACTTTTATATTTTACCAGCATTTGGCTGGTGGCTGCTGCTAATTTCCAAACGTGTCTGCTTCCATGCTGCACACTTCTTCCCCACATCTTTCTCAGTTTGGAAAAAACTTATTAAAAAGAATATTAAGCATGGTGCATATTCCCTTAATTTACCACAAACTAATTGACACACTTAGAATCAGGCAATCTTAAAAAGGCAATAGTACCAAATACCCTTGTTACATTATTTTATACTTATACTTCACAGCATTTTATCTCTGGTTGAACAACTGATGGCCTGCATTTGCCGTTAACATTTTTCCTCACTTGAATAGAAGCTTGCATCAAATGAGATTCTGTCCAGTGCAGGTGAATGACTTTGCATTACATATTTTGTAAATGTATATTCTAACTGTCCTGTGGCGACATGTGCTCAGTGTGGCCTAGGATGTGAACAAATAAGGTGTGTATGCTTTTCTTGAAGAATAGAAACTTTTATATGCATTTGTTTGGCAAGAAAAGTAAAATTTCAAATTTATTTACAGTATTTACTCAACAACAACAACAGTATTAAACAAGGAGACAAGAACACATCTGGATCTCCTCTGATACCAAGAGAAAATAAACTGTTAATTAATAATAAAAAAGTGTGTTAATTGACCAAAACAATGCAAAAGGTGTACAATGACAACCAAAAGGGGGTTATTAAAACAATAACGCTAACACCATTCTCATCATGTAGATTTCTGTGCAAGAAGATACAAATAAGCAGTGAAATCCCTGGCATTTAAGATATCTGAAAATACAGTTGTTAAGTTGTTAATATACACAAGTTTTTAAAGATTTTTTTCTGATGAATTTCCCCAGCATTCACATTCATGCATTCAGTATAAAAAGCTCCACTATCTTTACACACACACACACACACACACACACACACGTTTGGGGACATAACATACTTACATTAATTTCAGGAAGACTTACCCTAACCACTGATCCAAAAATCAGCGTTTTCTCAATTGGGGACACAGCTTTTGTCTTTAGTCTGACATGTTTCCTGGAAGTAAGCTAAGTCAGAAACACACACACACTCATCACATGAGTGAGCAGCTGCTCTTGGACGAGGTGGTCCAGCGCAGCCAGCTAAGTTTGTCTTCTCCGTAAGGTGGGTAGCGCAGGCCGTTGAGTCTCTCCAAAGCCCAGCCACGCAGCATGCAGGCCCGCCGGTGGCTGAACGTCTCAAAGCTCCAGCGGCCGTGGTAATTGCCCCAACCACTGGCTCCTGGAGGGAGTGGTAAAAACACCAGTCAAAAAAAAAAAACATGCATGCAGTGGCGGAGTGGCAAAACATACAAGTTCCAGTCTCTCTTCATAATATAAATCAGGCTATAAATGACCAACCAATAAAAAAGAAAAGTGGATCCAAAACACTACCTTGTGGAACTCCACATTTAATGGTTCTAGGTTCACATGTCCAGTTTTCATCAACCACTTAACTGCGATTTGATGGATTGGATCCAATCTACAGCCAGCCTATTAAATCCCATATCCTTTTGCTTTTTGAGCTTTTTATTTTGATCCCCGGTGTTAAATGCTGTCTGTATGTGCACCCATACTATTCCACATTCACTTTCCATCGTCCACTTTTCTGAAGCCTGATTGACATTTATACAGAAGGTTGTTTTTTGAGATCATTAATCTGCTATCGCAATTTCTAATAATGGAATAACCAGGACTTAGAGATACAACAATCACAAGAGTGGGAGAAGCCTTAGACCCGGTTCACACCTACCTACACCCCCAAAGGGCAGGCTTGGCAGGGTCATGTGGACAATCCCGTCATTAGAGCAGAATCCTCCACTGTTGGTTTTCTCCATCACTGTGTTTACCACCTTCAAAAAAGGAAGGACAATGTGATGTAAAATATAAGACAATGTGTCAACAGCTACGATGCGGGGAGGTGGCAGAGTTCTGTGCTCTTACAGAGGATTCGTCAGAGAAAACATAGAGGGCCAGCGGCTTCTCTTGGCGGTTCATGAATTCGATGCCTTCCTGCAGAGACTCTACAGTGAGGATGGGCAGGATGGGGCCGAAAATCTCCTCCTCCATTAGAGCATCATCTTCAGCCACATCCACCACCACTGTGGGAGCTGAGGAGAGCACAATGACAGAAGACACGATCATATATGTGTCTCATGATGACATTACAGCCACTATATGGATGATGCACACATTTTTCCCTTCATAAAAACGATGAAATGTTATCATGCTGTATGATCCCAAATATCTAGGATAGGAAATGATCAGCATGTACCAAGCTGCTGTGTCCTGTAGAAATCACCTAAACGCTGCCACAGAACACCGCATCGGAAGTTGAAGTTAAACCTACAACATGGTTTAAGGTTACAGAGCTCAGTCTGTTTAGGATGCATTTTGGTTTGCTTGGAGTGTTATGTTCTGGACTAGTTCATATTTCTGTGAGAGAAACATTGCTGGTTCGTTCTCCAGCTAGCTGCTGCTACTAGAAACAGTTTGCTTTTGAATGTACAGCATTTTCACGTGACATCCCCCTGAATCCCCTGTGTGGGGTGGACCTTATAATAAAAAGGTCTCTGGAATCTGTTGTCTTTTTGACAGAGGATTCAGGTACAACTTGGGTTTAGCTGAACCCATTCTGAACCACAGAGAAACTAGTCAGAGATGCTTAGCGACATAGCAACATCCCCTCTGCGACATGAAGTCAGTGAGCTGCACTACATGCTCACTTTTATCAGCCGGTCCGCTCTGGGACACTATTTAAACCAAAGTGTGGACAGAGGTACATAATACCACACCGTGTACTTTGCTTTTTCTTTTAAAAATGGTGAGAACAATATGCATTTTACAGTTTTTGAAGTTTATCACTTGGGCTCATTTGGTGCAAAGCAATGCTGATGCTCTTTTGTTCAACCAAAATACATTACCATGCAAGTCAGACTTGCTATAGACACTTAAATTTACCTGTTGCATAAAGCTTCCCTATGAGTGACTAGAATGACTGACTTAGATAGTCTGTCGCATAATGCATTATGGCTGAATTAACACTTCACAGAAGAAAAAAAAAATGGTGGATGCAACAGTGACAGTGGCAAAAGATCAACACATTTTACACCTGCTGGAGGAATACAATGCTGAAGAACGTGTATTATTTAGTCGTTTTAATCAACTTAACGGAAATCTGAAGCGACACCAAGTATGGGAGAAAATAACTGAAAAGGTAAACAGCATAAATCCGTTAGGTCGTTAGAACCGTCAAAGACGGTCGCCCCGGTAATGCCTGATGCATCTCTGCCGTCAGTGACAGACAGCAGCATCACAGGTAACATCATTAATTACCTCAGCGTGTCAGTTCACGAAACACCACATAAAATAGGCCAACACTTATGCTATCAATGTAACATAGCCTAATGCCTGTCAGTGTTACAGTATCTGCGATCAATATACCTGTGTCTTTGTGTCTTCTAACTGACGTCCTAACATAGTGTTGCCATAGCAACGAAGCTCTCACCTCCGGCTTAGCCAGGGGGAGAGGTGGCTAACTTTACTACCTGAAATTGAGTCCGTCTTAACATTTATGCAACAGACAGGCTTAATTAGACTAGTCTAACCTGACAATTTAAGACCAGTCTAAGGCCAAAACTAGTCTTAAACTAAGTTTATGCAGCTGGCCCCAGCACTGCTACTACTTTTCCCACAAAACATTATTCATTTTGTGTTCTCTAAGTAGTACCAAACACTCCTGATTTTGTTTAGATGCCACTATACTGCACACTCCTGCTTCTTAACCCACCTATGTACTTGTCCTCCTGGTTGCTCTCTCCTCCCACAACAACCTTGCCCCTGGACCTCCTGAGCAGTTCCATCAGTCGAGTCCAGTGTCGGGGTGTCACGATACGGGACAGGTCAGGGCAGCTTTGAGGGTCCTTGCCATAGAAATCCTCCAGGGCCTTGCGCAGCTCAGGCAGCAGGGCGTCCCGGGTGGCCATTGAGCACAGCACATAGTCCGGAGCCACGCAGCTCTGGCCGACGTTAAAAAACTTGGACCACACCAAGCGGCGAGCAGCGGCTGCGACGTTCACCCGTCCGTATATGAAGCACGGACACTTGCCCCCCAGCTCCAAGGTCACTGGGGTCAGGTGAACGGAGGCTGCCTGCAGGATGCCGCGTGCCACAGTCTGAGAACCTAAAAGACAGAGCTGAGGTCAGTGTCCAAAGTGGAAGAGAAACATCCTCTGGTGAGCATGAACATGGTTTCTACATGTTATGACAATCTGGCTGGGAGTACTCAAGATATCTTGCCACGGATCAAAGTGTTGGATAGACGACAGACTGACCAACATCAGCATCCTTTAGTCCTGCTACTGGACCAAATGATGCTCATTACTTTATTATCAGGTTGCTACCTTGACATTATTGTTAACTGAGTATTTGAAGATTTAATAATGAATCATATATATGACGAAGCCAGCTGACTGGATTGAGTTGCGCAAATAATTAGCATGAAAAGTTTGTTTAGCAAAAGGATCAACAGCAGAGCAGCTTTACATCACGTCCCAGATTCCCATTGAAATACATATTAATTCAGTACAGGGGGGAAATGTACATACCCAGTTTAAAGCGAGACTATGTAACTTTAAGAAAAGTGAAAAAAAACTGTCTCTTACAGATAAAAAGTTGAATTCATAAACAATAAAACACACGCTTGCTCAATTCAACACACTCGGGTTTTGCTGCTTACAGCCTTAGTTGGTCTGGTATGACCACTAGCTTATAATGTTGGCAACTAATATTAGCTAACATTATATTTTACTTTGTTTTATTTACTTTATCTAGTTATAGCGGTCTACTGTTACCCTACATTGATGTACATCAAAAAAGGCCCCCCTCACCCCCCCTTGGTTTACTTGCTTAGTTCATCATCAATCATGGGATCATGACTGTGTTATTTGAGCCCATAGACACTCAACAGTTGAGCCAGTATAGCCTAATACTGCTGTTTGACACAACTTCCGACTACACCAACTACATAGAAAAGGTCTGTCCAGAGGCATTTATTAGTTTCTGACTCTGGGGAAGTGAGAAAAACAGTAAAATTCCCCAAACTATCTCTTCAGCCAAACCACACACATTTAGGCTATTCTATGCAATCTCCTTTTAATAACTAATGGAATAACGAATGTAATATTTTTTCACATCCATTCACTGAGCCTCCCGCCTCCCACTTTGAAAACCTCTGATATGCATCATTCTATACATTCCTAACCTATATCTGTTAATAGCAGAGTGATGCTTTGGATCTTAGCATTCATTTGTTGTGTTCTTTGTCCAAGACAACTTCATGATCTTCGGCTCTTGCAACCAGTGTAAAGGGCAATATGTTACACACATATCTACATTTGAAACACTGTGACATGCAGTGATCCCGGAGGCTTTTACCTGTGTAGAAGATGTGGTCAAAGCGATTCTGCAGAAGTGCCATGGTCTCCTCTGCTCCACCACGAACAACTGCATAACATTCCTGCCACAATGACAATCCCATCACTGTGCCAAGCTCTAGCTTATCACACATATATCACATATACGTGACATTAGAATACAGTAATGCCAAAAACATATTGCTGAGGTTGTTTAGAAACAGTTTCACCGTTACATAGACAAGTTGAAACTTGCAGCTACTTGCAATGCGTTGGTCTGCAACGTTCTGAAACCTGCCAGTTTACACCAATGCGACTAGACAGACGGTGTATCGTTTCCATAGCAACCATTCTCTGTACTTTTGGTTCTAACTTCCGGCTTTTCAGGCGTTTTTTGGAGCTGGATAATTTGTAGCGTCTTAAAATATGGATGAGGATAGTGATAGTGAGTTACTTGCTACAGTTGCATTTGTCGTATTGATGAAACGGCGAAACATAATAAACCGCAGGGAGTAATGATCGAGATGACCGGCTGACTTCGCTATGAGCTGATTGGCTGTTGAAACGTGTGACGTGCCTTACGCTCTAAAACCAGCCACTGGAGACTCGACAAGCTGAGTCACAGGTGACGGCATCAACCGGCTTGAGTGTGAACTGAGGGCCATGAACAGAACCTCACTTGGTTCCAACCCCAATGACACTACAAACAAATGATGTAAAAGCTTATGAACTTCCCACAAATTACTGAATGGTTCAGTATTGACTGTATTCGAGTGTTCTTGGTTAGTTTCTGAATATACACCACATTCACGTCACAGGTCAAGTCTCAAACTTTCTGTGATCGCTCACAAATATTATCAAGCACTTTGGATTGTAACTGAATGTGTAGATTTAACAAGAAACAAAAACAGGACAAAGACAGTTCAAAAATCTTAATTTAAAAAACCTCAAAAGTTGCTTTACCTGAGACAAATATTTGGGGATAAGCTCTGCCATCAGACTGTCTGTGGCGGCGCTGACCTCTGAAGGCTTGATGACCACGCAGTTTCCTAGTCGAAGACACCAACATCATCCAGTCGGTAAAGACAGCAGTGACTGATTTGACAAAACTTAGGTTTGCACATGTTTCTATGGTATTTTAATGCTGTTTTAAGCCCACATTTAGCTCCTTAGCCTTTTTGATGAAGGCCACATTTACTAAGAATGCTCTTTGTGAGGTTTTGTGGAGACAGCATGACTATGTTGAACTGGAACAGAGGTCTTGCATCAAATGTAACATTTACAGAAGACTCTGAAAATGTTGTTAGCCCAGGCTACTGGCTTCAAGTCAGGTTGTGGCAATGTGTTGTTGTAATGTCCTTACAAGAACAGACTGTTCTGACAAGTCTTCCGACATCTGACACATGAGCTAGCAGGTTCACATCCCATGACGTCCATGTTTGCTTATCATTTACTGCATTTTCCGGGTTTGAGCAGACAGATAGTGAATGCAATGCAGTTTATCAGGAAGCTTCCCACTAGGCCTGTCAAGATCATTATCAACTTACCGCACGGTATATGGACATGACCTCAAGCACGTCTGCTGACCTCGGTATTGCTCGTTGTTACATGTGTTTTTGTTTATATCAGAATGTCACCAACATGATGCCAGAATAAACAGCAGGGTTTTCCCGTTACCTTTATTAGCAGCACCTAAGCACTTTTTTACAGCGCCTCAGCCGGATGAATAGAAAAAAAACAACAACTATGCTGTCATTTCTGGTCTCTCCTCTCGTCTGCTCTCTGGGGCTCGAGGCTAATGTGTGTAAAAGTGCATTGCTCTTTGAAAGGGTGTACTTGCATTATTATGCTATTATATTATCATTATACCAGTGGCATAAAACGGTCTTAAAATGACAATATTGTTTACTGCAATTATTTCTGGGACAATAGATCATCCAACAAAAGCAGTTATTGTGACAGGCCTACTTCCCATCATATTTTTGAGATAAAGTCAGCCAAAACAAAATAAAAATAAATAACAAATCAGCAAAATTTGTGGCTGCACCAATAAATATCTTTATATTAACAATGGATCACATGACATCCCACAGAAAACACTGCAGCTCCCCTCAGCTTCACAGAGTTTTGATTTAACAGCCCACAACTTTACTGATTTGGTTCCCTCTCATAGCGTTGTTTTTGCCCACAGCTCACTGTACACTACCTTCCCAGCACCAAACAGCAGACAGACCAGTTGCGACTAGCTGGTGAACATGGTGGGAAAAAAGTTGCCTGCTGCTGCTGCCAACAAGGCTGATGAGAGGAGAGTTTGTAGGATGGAAAACCAAAACAAAGAGCTAAAGGAGGCTAAAAAGCTCCACGGAGCTGGAGGGTACAGCACAGTTGGTAATTGTTCTGTGGGTTCCTTACTAGAGTGACCACTTTAACATTACACACTGTCATTTGATTTATTGTAATATAAAAAATATGGAGTAGTGCAGCTTTAAGTGAGTAAACTGTATATTCTGGTGATGTGGGTGTGCATGATACCTGCAGCAATGGCTCCAATCATAGGCAAGATGAGGAGTTGCAGGGGGTAGTTCCACGCCCCAATGATCAACACGACTCCTAATGGTTCCCTCCGTACAAAACAGTTATCTAGCTTTGTGGCCTGAAAATTGACAAATATCAAAAATTAATTCTACAGCAATGCAAGCGTTTTGAAAATACAATACACACGCACATAATTTCTTATCTGAAAATGAGCAACTGTCAAAAGGTAAAAATACTAAACATCTGCTTGCCCAACCGATATTAAACATGAAGTACAGTTTACTTGTCATGAGGAGTACTACTCAGCCTATGAAAACAGATGCATAATATCTCATTTTTGTTCCACTGGTCAGACAAAATACTTTTAAAACATCACTTTAAGCTCTGCTATCTTATAATGGACACATTATGTAAAACATAACTGATAGATTATGATAATCAATAGCAAAGCTCATTGTTGAGCCCTATGACGTATATAAAAACACATGCAACGCCCAGTATTAATAAGTCATTGTTAAACCTACCAGGTTTTTGCTGACATACTCCGGCTGCATCCAGCTTGCTAAGTTAGTGATAGCGTAGTGCAGGTCATTGATCACTATATCCACCTCGGACATGATGGCCTCAAATTTTGGCTGATATGCGAGGAAAAGGGAAGTTAATGCTTACTGAATTGAAGCAAACAAATTAGATACTGTGCTTAAATCACCCTGCATGTGTGCATGCAACCATAGATGTGTGTGTGCTTTTCTTGCACCTAAAATGTACAAGTTAAATAATAATCAGTTAGAAAAGTGTTAGTAAAATGTTTAGCGTGTGGACTTATCACAAAACCATAATTGGAGAAACAAACAAAAACAATGTAACCCTACAGTAAGTAGCATTTTTAAGCATTTAGCATTTGTCTGTTATGAGTAGGCTAAATAAAATAAATAGAATTGTAGAAGGAGGAGGTTTGGTTGCGTAATTATGTGTTGAGGAAACTGTGTGTGTGTGTGTGTGTGTGTGTGTGTGTGAGAGAGAAAGAGAGACATGTGAGCACAGTCCTGTACCTTTGCGAGGTCTTTGTGCAGTGCATTTACAATCTGGTCCTCATTTTCTTTGATCATGGACATAAGCTTGGACAGCTGGTTTTGACGAAACTGCTCTGGTATTGTGATGCCTGAACGGAACGATGACCGCAACCCGTCCACAACCTGGCTCTGGGTGTCCATACTTTCACCTGGAACACACACACACACACACACACACACACACACACACAAAGATACAAAGCTCAGCTTTCTGATAACTGAAAATGAGATAAAGATGAAAAAACAACCCACATTTGATAAGATGTAATTGATTATCACAATGGTTGGTGTGGAGTTTTTGTGTCAATAACTCGGACTGTGAAATAAGTGTTTCTCACAAACACTAGTTAGTTTACATTAGTTGAATAATAAATTAAAGCTGGGGTCAGCAAAATCTGTGCAACCTATGGAAAACCTTCTGCCTCGCTCTGCTGCCTCGTATCACTCCGCTAAGCCCCTCCCACCAAACCCACAACTTCGACCGGCAGCAGAAACTGAGCCTAACCCCACCAGATACTAATGATTATAGGTCTGAAGTCATTTCGCAACGTAAACATTTTTACAATATGTACGCCGAATTTACCAGAAGTTCTTAATGTTTTATGAGATGTCTTCAAGTGTATGGTTCTTCAGGTCCACTTCAGTGTTAAAGCAAAGAAAAATAAACTGTGACATTTCCCAATGGAGGTTCGCACATAGCTGTCAGACAGTGACAATGGCACGTATCAAACTCACTTGCAAAGTTTAAACAAATTTAATACTAATAAATGTGACCGTACGATGGCTGTGTGTGGCCAGAAACAGGGTGAGAACAAACAAAACGCCTGTGAAATGTTAGAAAGTAATTTCCGATTACCTGAGGTTGGCAACAAAGTCGCCGGTAAATCTCAGAACAAATCAATTTCCCTTTCTCTGGAATTTACCGGAATCTTCTGACAAACGCTGTGATATTTATCCACGGGAACTAGTAGGCTATTAAGCAAACAGAACAGAAAATATAATCAAGAAGAAACTGCAGTGTTTAGCCTACCTGTTACTTTGTGTTTAGGCCGGCAACCCCCGTGCCGATAAAGTGCTGGAGATGAGGAGTGCTTTTTCTTAACTACCGGTTCACTTTGGAGCTCTTGGGAGTGGGAGGGGGAAATGATTTTGGTCGATTGTGGAAAAACTAGCCTTAAAACTTGTCAGACGAGAGAGCCGTGACCTTGCAGGTTCAGTCTGTAGATTATCTCCGTCACATGTATTTGTTCAGTGGTCAGCACACAGCGGGCTCTAGCCGGGGTGTTATCTCGCTCACCCACACAATAACTTCATGCGGAGGGATTCATACACCTGACATTTTACACCCGTACTGAAGTATACTTTTCATACAGAGTAGCTGACTGACACTCAACTGCCGTTCTTCAGTCCACGTCGACAGCATTTTACTATAGACATGTTTGTATTTACCAGTGTGACATGAGGGTATTACTTCTCTCGCCATACCTTCATCATCTGTAAGATACTGGCAAAGTGACTTCACTGAAATATCGCCTTAATTTTTTTCCAGAATCTGATCCCAAATTAATCGCCTTGTTATATAAATCTTTCAAAAGCAACCTTGAGTCAAGTTCGGTCCGGGTTGGAATGTGAGTAATGGCAGTTTACACCAACAGGATTTCTGGCTAAACTTGTTAGATCATTTACACCAGCGTAGGAAAGAAAAGGAAAAGTCTTACTAACAATACACTCAGTTAGAAATATTCATGTTATGATGAAGTCCTTTTTAGAAATCATTACATGAAAATTGGTAATGCTTTTAGGTTTGGGGTGAACTGAGCCCTTTAACACGACTCTAGCTACTGGGCTAGTTATTGACAACCAGTGAATCAAACAAAGTGGATATGTAACCAGGGTTGGTATGCATCGTTCATTAAACCACACCTGGAAATAAATCAGCATTGATACAAAAACTTTATTCTCACAATATCAAAATTGACAGACCTACAGAGAGTGTAGATTAAAAGGAATCAAGAGAGAAAACAACGGTGAATATAGTGACTCCTGCTGGCCAGTCATTACATTTCTGGTATTTATTTGTGATGGTGCAGAGCAGCAGCACTGGGTATGTTAAATAGTGACACACATGAAAGATGACAGTTAAAACAGAAACAAAAGAGCAAAAAAGGGGGGTGGGGGGAATAGGTCATTTTGCATTTAATCCTGGCAGCAACAATTATACAAAAACAAAAGACAACATATGCATTGAAGGAAATTATGGAACTTCCTACATCTGCATTTTTGGAAGGAAAAAAAAAAGAAAAAGATTCAACTCCTTCCAGGTACTTCTAAAACTAAATGACAATGTCCGTCATGAAAAAATACTACAAGAGTGGTGGAGGTTAAGTCAGGGAAGGGAGAGTGTCGTATCTACAGAGAGTGAGAAAGAAGAACAGACGGAAATGGAAGGAGGCTGAGGGGAGAAAGAAAATGGCCGTCTTATATAGCTGAGGAGATGCGACAACAGTCATGGGCCCAGTATCCACCTCGCCCCCTACACCTTTCACAGTGACTGCTCTGTCAGGCTTGGGCAGTGCGGCAAAAACCCCGCTCTGCAAGCTGAAGCTGTGCGGAGCTCGGCAGGGTTTGGCCGGTTTCCTGTCTAACTGCTCTGAGTTCAGTCTGACAGAACCGTCCAGCAGCAGGATGGAGGGTGGCTGGTGTGAAATGGTACTGGAGGTTTCGACACATCATGGCTGTCTGCTCAAAGACTTCACAGGAAATAGTCGGCTACTGGCTTCTTGGAGGGGATGCCTCTGGTCTCTTGCGGCGCTGCCTCAAATATGATGAACTCCCGCTGTAGATGCTCATCCAGCTCCAAGATGGCTGCCACGTTGCCACACCTGATTGTCCAGAAGGAGACAATGAAGCGGTTAGGACACTTACATATTTGCATATTACAGAAAAGTAATTTTGAGGGTGAAGCAAGACATGGCCGTTTCTAGACCAGGTCTTCTCAGACCATTCACTCTGTGATTTTGAATTAGCCGTGTGTATTTAAACTGCAAAATCTCAGCCATTTCTGTGTTAAAAAAATACCATGTCCTCCAATCGAGCCAGCTAGCTCTCACATATACGTCCAACAGAACTGTCCAAATTTTTTGGGCCAAAAACAGCACTACGTTAAAACAGCACAGGGGGCTGTGTTGTTCAAGGTACCGGTGAGACAATGAAATATGATCCAGGAAGTCCAGTTGGAGTAACAGATTCATGCGTTTGAAAGACGTACCCGATGCCGCAACGCTGCAAAATGGTTTATTATACTCCGAAACGACTCAACTCTGTAAAGTTATCACAACTGCAGTTATTTCATCTTCTGTCACAACTATCATGAGGTGAACAACAGAAACATGGCGTTCACGTTACAAAGTAATGTGCGCTTGCATGTATTTGAGTGGCCAACGCAGCCTCAGACTTCTGACATTTAAAGTGCTGAAAACTCACGACCAACTGCTGCTAACTGGCACTGACCCTAATAGGATCCATCTTTGGAGCAGTGTTTGTAAGTGTGACTTAAATACATAAAAGTCTTTCTCTTGGAGGTGTCGACACTATGTCAATTCAAACGGGGACAATTTGAGTTTTACTGTGTCTGCCTACCTGTAGCAGTAGTTGGGTGCTGACCACACAGTGAGCACAGTCTCGTTGAAGTGCCACTTGTAGCCCTCCATGACCAGCTGGTGTGCCCGGCAGATCATGTGGATGTCGTTGGCGGCGTTGAACTGGGCCACCACGTCACTTCCAAACAGATAGCCAGCACCTCTGGGGCTCACCCCCCACCCTGTGGTGTCTGAGGGAGAGAAGATCAGTCAGGTGAAGATCTGCTTCTAACAACTACAATTCCACCACTGCTGTCAGTTTTCCCTTTATTATGCCAAATACCATTTCCTTAAATATTCATAAGAACGTGAGCATTAACAATCGACAATCGATCAGTCAATCAACAGAAAACTAATAGGCAACTATTTTGATAATCGACTAATGGCTTACGTTATTTTTCAAGCAAAAAGTGATTGTTCCAGGTTCTCAAAGGTGAAAATGTGCCGCTTTTCTAACATGATAATAAACTGAATCGTTTTGGGCTTTGGCTATTGGCCAAGACATTTGATGAGGTCATCACATATTATGATGGGCATTTTTAACTGTTTCACAGACCAAACGATTAATTGAGAAAATAATCAGCAGATTAATCGATAACAAAAATAACTTATATGCAGCCCTAGTAAAAAATTCAGTCTTTAAAAAGGCTTGGACAGGTTGCCTGTATACCTTCAGGGTCTGACCATAGGAGGTCACACATGGGCCCATCATGGGGCACTTCCTGTTTTCTGTCAATGGTCCGGATCTGGTCCAGTGTCTGGATGGAAGGAGACAAGCCACCGTGCACACAGAAGATCTGAAGGACAAAGAGAAGAATGCATCAACCCAACTGAAGGAGGACCTCGGATAATAACATATCAGATCAGGAACTGAGAAGTTACCCAACCAGTGGAAACATTCGAGCCTTAGTGAATTTAAGGCATGAATTTGCATTGTTAAAGTTGAAGGAATGCACTGGACAACGTATCTCACCTTGCCATCAATGATAGCAGAGAGGGACAAGTAGTCGAATATCTCAGTGCAGTATCTCCAGACGGTGACTGAGCCGTACTTGCGGAGGCACTCATCGTAGAAGCCGTAGACCTGGGTGATTTGCCGGGACTCGTGGTTTCCCCGGATCAAGGTTATCCTGTCTGGATAACGCACCTGAGGACAACAGGAACAAAGAGATGAGGACAACAGGGTTTCAGAAGCCCTGTGCATATCCTTAAAGCCCCAAGAGACTGAAAACGTGCTCATGAAGATAGGATATAGAATTTACAGGCAACACGCAACGAAAACATGCAGTACAGGTAAAGGGATCTGGTTTATTTTCAACACTCCCATCTCTGAAAAAAAAAAATTTTTTTTTTTAAATTAAAATGTACCTTAAGAGCTAGAAGAAGAAGGAAAGTCTCCACGCTGTAGAAGCCTCTGTCCACAAAGTCACCCATGAAGAGATAATTTGTCTCTGGGACATCGCCACCGACCTGTCATGTGGAAAGAATAACAAGTAGTTTAACAGAGGTATACTGGGAAGTGTATGTAAATACATCTCATTAAAAATAATGTCGCCACCATTCTCAGCGGTATAAGACCCACATCAAGCCTGACCTAGTTTGTCAGTGTTTGTCAGGAGTGCTACTTTACTCCCTAATACAGACTAACAACACCAACAACAGACTCCATTGAACCACTATGGCATGTCCTGCAAGATCCACAATGCAATACTATTAATCTACACCTTATTTCAAATTGTCAAGTCAGATGTGGGTACACTAAAACTTCTAAACTGGAAAAAGCTCCTCTTTTTCCACACAGGTTGAACAATGCCCGTGAAGCATCTAATGGGCTATTAAGATATATGTCCACCTGCAGTTAGTGTCTCTGCATTAGAACAGCGTTTAAAACACTTTTTGAACGTGCATGCATTTATTTTAGGGCAGTGCTGATGGTACACAGAAGTGAAAATAGGATATTTTAAAAACACAAACATCATGATAGAAAAAACTAAACGCCAGAAAGATCCTTCCGGAATGTTCCGAATGTATACAACTCTGTCCAGCACCACCAACCACCTTTTAAATACAACACACTGGCAAACAAAAATGTGACAACTGAGTCTGTATTGAGCAGTGTTTAACAAGAAACACTAACTTACCCTAAAAAGTTCTTTCAAGTCATAGAACTGACCGTGTATATCACCACACACCTATGAGAGAAAAAACAAGAAAACATTGTTACATTTAAATAACTTTCAGTCAAATTCTGAGCAAACAAGAGCCATTAGAATTAGAAATGTGACTTACTGTGACAGGAGAGTCCACTCTCTGGACATTGCTTTCTTCAACCAGAATCTCTCTGAAAATATATACAGGTATATTAACTTAGGAGTTCATGTTCTGCTAAACCCTCTAAGATGACTAGCAGCTGGTCATAAAGGAAATCCAGCCCCCTAGTGGACAGTGGTGTTGAAAACACAGGCAGGAAATGATTTGTGTGCTACTAAAGCTGAGGACATCCACCTTTTCCTTTCGGGTCTGTCCCTTCTCCCTTTTCAGTTGTTAAACCAGAGCGATGTCGACATTACTGAGTGATTTTTGAAGTTTTTGTGGATCTTTTAATACTCAGTACTTTCTTTTACAGCAAAAAGAATTCTGCACCATTTGAATGCACTGAAACTGACACTAAATCAAGCTGGAAAACCACAACCTTTTTACAGTCACTTTAAGCTATGGGGCATGACTGCACGATATGATAAGATTTGGGTTGGAGTATCACTTAAGCTCCGCCATCAACCAATCACGACAAAGCGCGAAATATGCTGGTGAGGCATTTTAAGCAACCTAAATAACAGCCAACAGAATACCCATGTGGCGCACAGACTACAGTATATATCAGCTGTTATAGCGAACTAACTAGCCTGCAAAACAGTATGTAGCCGTTTCCCAATGCCACTCATTCTAAGCAGCAGGTTTTGAAACGGAAATGTAAATCAATTTGCGGTGGTGATGAAAAAGTTCTTGGAAAACAAACAAAAAATGGTATTAATAAAGTACTAAAACTTTTGGAATAAACATTTTTCTTTCCCTTTGTGAAATATGTGAAAAATAATAATTGGCAACGACATTCCAAAATCACAATCACAGTATACTAAGAAGGTTAGTATGTAAGAATGTAACAATTATGCCATTAGGACAAAGGTTAGCTAATGAACTATTTGCTTCAATTTGCTTTGTGGATGCTTTTTGCTACCTGGATCAATTGGTATATCTAGCATGAGTCAATGAAACTATCCTGTACATATTCAGCATCATTAACATCTGCTTTTACTGTCTGTATTACAGGCAAAGTTTATCCATTACCTGGCTTTGGCACACAGTGCTTTGACTTCATTTTCTTTAATGAGCTCACAGCGTCTGAGCTGCTCTATCTGTCGGTCCAGGTCACTGATGTCCCCCATTGTGACACACATAGGGAGAGCTGCTCACACACTATGGTCACACACTCCTCTTCTCACACACCGGGGTCACTCGAATAACAGGCTTCCCCCCACCTCCCTGGCTATGGACCGGATAGTCACAACAGACTCCCTTCCTCGGAAATAGACGGGGCTCTTCAGCACTTGTACGCCAGGATCTTGCTACGAGGATGTTCAGAACAAGGAACTGTGGAGGGACAAAATACAGTGACTCAATTCAACCACAACCCTGAATACAAAGCGAAACAACATTCAGACAGCTGGAGAAACATGTTTAGTTAACGTTTGTTGCTTGATAACTTGGACTTGAGTTTTCTCAAACTGGTTCCCAACAAAACGATAACGATAATTTGATCAGAAAAGTAGAAAACTCACATTATTCGTTTAATTACACAGAATACAGGTGAAAAATGCACTACAGAAACCTGACGTTATTCGTCAAGGAATGTGAGGCCTATGGGCGTAGTTAAATAGTAAGCTAACCATTAGCACGTTAGCTTACATCTCTGCTAACGACGTCAGCGGACAACTGATTCTTTGATAACTTAGCCAACCATTTTGTTTGGGAACTTGTCCTGGAGGTTAACGCGAGTGTCTGCCAACTGGCACCGAACAACTACACGTATTTATTGTGCTAATAAAAGGAAGAAACGTATTTAGGTTAGCTTACTAAATGCTGTACGTTAGATGGCTAACTAGAACAGAGGGTTAGCGCCTCTTGGCTAATTTCGTGAGCGAGCTAGCTAATGCTAGGAAGGCATATAAAAACGATTCACACAAGAGCCGCTAATTCGACGAAACTCGAGCAAGTGTAATTACCGTTTAGCAAGTGATAGCAGAACTTAGAGGAACGAATATCAATATGTTTCATTCCGTGGATTGTGTGTTCTTTCGCCGTCCACCGGCTCCTCGTCTTCTCCCGCTGTCGCCTTTGCCGGTTCACTCCTGCCGTGCTCATGAAAGCTAACGACTTGACTGTAACTTCCGGTGTCGGGAACGCGCATTGTTCAGTCTCGCAAGCTCCCAATCGAGGAGGTAGTAAACACGTCACAGTTGAAATGACCTGATTTGCAATCAGCTTTATATAGTTCAATTCATTTTGTGTGAGGAGAAAAAAAACACTAAGATGTTCATTAAATGTGAATAAAACGGAGGCTGAATGAAGGCATTTGAAAGCTTGAGAATAAATGATAAAGAAAATGATAAATTACAGTCCCCCTCCAGTCATAAATGTATGTGTTTGACCTTCACTGTGTGAATGACAACTAACGTGGAAGCCAATATGCAACTTACAAAAATTTGATGGAAACCTGAAGCCTCCAGTGCACTCCGAATGGACTTTTCAGTGAAGTAGGAGACGTCTTGTGTCCAGCAGTTTAACTTTGGAAATGAAGAATTTAGCATATTCTTAGATTCTGGATTTATCAATTATGTAAGGGAGAAGGAATAGATGTAATTTTAAGAAGTTATATAAAGCAAATTGAACTTTTGTTGTGGAAAAAATATGTCAACACAAATTATCATTCAAAGTGTATTTTCATATGTAAAACATGTCTGGAGGTAATCTTCAATTTCTAAAACACAACACAAATGTATATATGTAGCTGTACAACCACATAATTCAGCAAAATAGCTCAACTATTAATTTAACTACATGTAAACTTGAGCTGAAACTCGATTACTCAATTAGTCGAGCCACAGAAAACTATTCAGCAATTTTATAATTGGGCAAAAAATTTCCTGGTTTCAGCCTCTTAATTGTAAGAATTTGCTGCTTTTCTTATGTGATAGTAAACTGAATATTTTTGTGTTTTGGACTGTTGATCGAACAAAACCAGAATAGGCTTTATGAAATTGTAACGGACATTTTTCACTTTTCTGACGTTAGTTGCCGCCCTAATGAAAGCAGCCATCCTCAGTTGTCTTTTAGAGCAAAATGGTTTTGAATAATACCTAAGATATAATCATTTAAAGGTGACAGGCAGATATGTTGTGTTTGAGTGACTCTGTAACAGATGGTCCCACATTATCAGGAATTCTATGACCTCATGGGCAAATGCCATGCTATGTAATTTCAAATGACCAGAAGCAATAATCACGGTACAATCACAGGATCCTATTGGCTAACTTTATAACAAAGACCACATTTTTGAAATGCACTTCAAACATTTTAATTTTACACGACAATTACCCATTTTAATGCTTTCTGTCCAATTTTTAAGCCTTGATTCAACACCTCTTGAGATGTATACATTTTGATCAAACAAGACCAAACTTAAAAGCACTGTATGCATCTGTAAGTAAAGTTATGACAATTCAACAGTAGTAGCACAATATAAAATATTGGTAGTTATAATTTCAGTAGGAATGTGCACATGTTTGAGACATGTTTAAAGACAAAACGGTGAGGACAAAGTATATTAGGACATTGTGGCTCTTATTTGATAGTTATTTTAATAATTACAGCTATTTGTAAAATTACATTTTAAACCAAGTTTACTTACATTACTTTCAGAAAAAAGGAAAACTGAGCCAAAAAGTGCACAACAAAGGCTAAATGTTTTGGTGACGTTAACAATGGCACACCCCCAAAAAATGTTCCCAGTGTCTTTTGTTAAGACACCTTTTCACTGACTTAATCTAAATTGAAAACAATTAGCATCTGAAAGAGTGTGAATGTCTGTCTGTCTCTGTGTGTCAGCACTGTGATTGACTGGCGACCAGTCCAGGGTGTACCCCGCCTCTCGCCCAATGTCAGCTGGGATCGGCTCCAGCCCCCCCGCGCCCCTCTGAGGATGAGCGGTATAGATAATGGATGGATAGCATCTGAAAGCTCTGGACATTGTCCTGTTTACTGTATATAAAATATAAAAAACCTTTGTTATCTTTAGTAGAAACTTACAGTAAAACACATTTTTGGTCACTTCAATCAGTTTTAACAGTAGCAGTACAAAAGCAACAACATATGTCAGTTAGTGAAGCAATAACCTGATTCATCCTGGTTCCAAGGTTCTCGAAGGCACCACAAAACAATTTCATTTTCAAATCTACTGGGAACTTCTAACTTCTAACCTCTGTTACTATAACTTTTACACAACCGTGTTAAGCCAACACTGATGTTGTAGTGGTGTTGCAACACAACATCAGTATGTAATAATGGCATAATAGAGATTAAATATCTCACACCATCAGCATAAGCTCTAAGCCCTTCACTGCCGATTATTTTATTGTACCATTTTAGGTTTAAAAGTTGAACAAGGTAATTCTGTATAATTCACTAACAGGAAGCTCCTCAAACTATATGATAAGACAAAGATACAGCAGCCATTCAGAAACACTTCTGTTCAGTAAACCCTATTAAAATAAACTGTGAATGTCATAAAAAAAATATTCAAATTATGTCATATGCTTTGTTTTTTTGAGATGTGTGTTGTTCACACTGCATTTCTTCAATTAAACTACGGCTGCTGTACCGAAGATTTCATGTCCTACTTTAGCTGCGTCACATGAAAAGCTTTTCACCACTTTAACCACAGGAAGGCTTTTCATATGAAGCAGCTATAGGAAACGTGTTGTTATTTGTCATCAAGGTTAGTGCACAAACAATATTGGTCTGCAAAACAAGCTATGGACATTATCTGAACCTTTATGACAGCATAATCAGTTTTTCATAAGACGGTAAAAAGGATAAGTTAGTAAGTGAGTCCACCTCTCTCTGGTGGTTATTAGGAATCTGCATTGAATGCAGTATGTAGAGTCAATATTTTATCATGTAGGAGTAAAGTCTGCTTCTGTCAGATAGTCTCTAACTCATATCAGATTTTTTAAAAATCCCTCAAATGGAACGCACCCACGTCTTGCTTATTCATGCTGCTGGTCAGTGTGTGGGCTGGGTCATAGGGAACAGAAGTATCTGTGGATGGGGAAAGCAGTGAGTCCAGCCAGAGCGATGCCCAGACTGTCTCCTACACTGGCAGCAGCCATGGCAAACTCCCTCTGTCTGTCTTCAGTCTGTGGGAGAAAAGAAAGAAGTCAGGATGAACACACACTACACATTTAATGTAGAATGACAAACAACACAGCTAAAACGCAGCTGTACACAGAGCAGGGCGATATGGCAATGTATCATATCGCAATACTTTTTCCCCCCTATCTATCTATCTATCTATCTATCGATATATATAGATAGAGTACAGTATATACACATATATACATATATTTACACACACATATATCTATAAATCTCTGATTTATGTTAATATTTTGAGCAAAATATTATAAACACCTTTCAATATAATGCACTCAAGTACAAAACCACCACCCACTACAGCCTCAATAATTAACATTTAATCTGTGGACAGAATTAAACTGTACATAAAGCAGAAGACAAATGAACTGTACATTTTCACTAATTTCATCAGTGCAACAACACAGTCCTGTCACACTCAACACTCTGCTGCTCTCTCGTCCTCTTCTCAACAGAAATATTGTTTTATACAGGCTAAATATGTCCAATTCCTTTCTCTTTGCCATTTTTTGAATGATGTCAAGCTCCTATCAGTGACTCAACACCTCCTGCAGATGTTTCTTCCCCGCAGCTCAAAAGGAGAGCCTATGCCCTTTGATCAGGCTTTTAATGTGAAACATATGCAGGAAGTATTGAGTTCCATTGACAGTTGCATGAAAACAACCATGTAGAAGCAGGATAGTGAATGAAATCAGCATTTCTGTTAGAGAAGAGGACCAGTGAGCAGCAGAGCAGTAAGTTAGATGTGAGTCTGTTGTTCTGATGGAATTAAAGCTGTAGAAACTGACTTTATACTGATTTTATCATGGCAACAGGTTTGAGGAAGTGCCGAGTTTGCATTACCAGCAAACGGCTGCTTTTAATGACACATGGATACCCTGAATAACAAACCAACTGACAGAAAGGTGACCTGACCTCCTCGCTGATGAAGTAGAAGGTGTTGACATATGCAGCTCCACCCAGCAGACCCTCATAGAGGACAATAATAAACACCATCCAGGCACTGGGCAGGAACTGGTATTTCACTGCGAACAGAAGCAGCACTGCATTCACCACCTGTGGAGGGCAGAGAGGAGGGGAGATGGAGAACAGAGAGAACTTTTATACAGAAACAAACTAACCGCATTGGAAAACACATGGCTGTGCAGTCACAAGTTGAACCTACCAGTAAGTAAGGGGTCAATATTCTGTTTTAAGCTGATGCATATTTGACATTCGCCACTGATGCCCTCTTTTCACCCAATTAGCTCTGGTTCTTGAACCGGTCCCGTTCGGCTTTTTCATTAAAGCACTGGGTTGTGCAGTTGCGGTGATGAGGATAGGCGTGTGTGGCGCAATAGAAACAAAATTTTTAAAAAAAGAAAATATAGTGGAAATCAGCATACAGTACTAACTGATAATAATAAACCCAAATAAAAAGAAGAAATTCAACAGTTTAGAATAATATAACCACAGTGAAATTAAATTATTATTTAAATGCGTATTTAAATGAAAATATACACTGAAACTGACAGCAGCTACACAAATCTAACTTTCTTTACAAACTGATTACCAACCTAAGGTGCAAACAGTGACATCTGGTGGCTTCAACCAGACATGACAGCTGAGCGCTGATGACGCAGCACTGAATTTGCGACAGTCAATAAGTCCAAATATCGGACTGAACATGAGCTAAACGTAGGAAATGAATACTCTCAGCAGTCCTAAAGCACTGGGCACTGGTAGAACTCAAAAATACAACCAATTTACTCTAGAAATGAAATATCAATGCACATGAAAAGACAAGAAAAGCGGAGAAATTAACATCAGTCTAGTGGCATGACAATCAGCATCTTTGCACAGCACAGTACCTTTGAGTAAAAAGATGGACAATAGGGACTACGTAAACACTCAAAAGAAGAACAAACAACAGACACCACATAGACCCTTGATCTCAAAGCCAACCCCACTCAACATAATTTTGACCTACAGCATATTTATTGCATATTTACATTCTAAACACCAGGTAGAGACTGTACCTGCTACGACGTCACCATGCTATTGTTGGTACACAATCTTTTCCTTTCTTACTGTCTGTATTCTAATGTTTATATACAGTATAATGTGGTTAAGATCAAGCAACATAAATAATGCACATTTACCCAATAAACTGTAGGTAATTACTGCACCTATCAAGCTGCTAACCTTTAATATTTAAACTTGACCAGGGTGTTTCCCCAACCTTATTTAGCTGACACATGTGGAAATGAATGGACTATCCAACAAAAAAAAAATGTCGGCAGTTAACATTTTGTAAATATGTTTAATATGAACTGTGATTCATTTTAGGAAATGAAGCCAAACGCTTTTCTGCTGAATGTTACTTGATACTGTATTTCTCACCTGTAGCAAAGAGAGAGCCCACAGTTTCCTGATCTTCACGCAGCACAGGGAGGACCGAGACACCAGCACACCAACCTGGTACAGCGTCTGGTACCTGAGAGCACATACACGATCAATAACCAAATTCAACTCTACGTCATTAGACCATTTAAATGAAGTAATTCCTTCAGGATAATATTCTACTGAGGCTTACTGACCAGCGATACTGCTCAGCATGGGACAGGAAAAAGTTGGGGAAATAAAGGAGTTCCATCTGGAAAAGAAAACATCAACATTATTCTGGGCTCAATATTATCACAAAACTTGCTATACTATATTATAGGCTACACCAGAGGGAAGCTGGGTTTGGCTTAACATCATGCGGTGAGATGAATGTGAGGACTCACCAAGCCCTGGTTGATGAAGTACTCGGCAAAGTAGACCAGCCCCAGGGGCAACACAAACCTCAGCAAGCCCTGTTCACAGAAACCAAGAGGAATAATACTGTAACCAGACAAAATCACATGCTACGCTCACATACTCAAGTCTGAAGGAAAGTGAAGAGCACGCTTACTTTGACGACGTGCAGTTGCTCTGTGAAGGTGAGAGGCCCAGTGGTCCTGTCCCCTGCTACATTCACGGGGAAGAAGTGGCATGGTCACAGTAATTCAGACAGAAACTCCACCATCCACATATATATACGCAAAAGGTAAAGCCCAATTCTGTCTCCTCAAGAGAAGGGTCTCTGTTGTTTTCAGCAGCAGCAAGGAGCTGTATTCATCAAAAAAAAATTCTGATTAACCCTCTAGCTGGTGAACATAGTGGAGCATTTAGATATTTTTCTCAGGAGGTGGTGGAGAACAAAACAGAGGTAAAAGTGTGAATATTGGACTTAAATTCATCAGGTGGACACAAACACGACTCATGATGAATGCTAATGTTGCGCCGTAACTGCTGGATGTGTAAAGAAGTTCAACTTGAAAGGTGATGATATGTCAACACTGTGTTCTCAGCTTGTTCCTGCTGCCCCCAAGTGGCCAAAAATAATCAAATATTGCAAGTTTAACGGGATAATCCAATCACTTCTTTCACGTCTGAGCCAAGCTAAGCACAAAGTACGGAAGCAGGGGGAAATTGCTAGCCTAGCTGTATCAAAAAATGAAAATAATATCTTATTTACACACTGAATTACAAAGTGTAAATATCAAATATAAAACTATGTAAAATTAATTCTGTATAATGTCCATTAGACAAAACCTGGATATCAGTTTTCACTGCTACAGGGTGGATAACATCCAACATCTATCTGTTTCCCCACATAGAGATCCTTGTATCACTTCCGATGCACACATACATATCTGCAGAACACACAGCGTCCTCCAACCAAACCAAGATAAAACAATCTGATCTCAAAAGTCCTGGTGTCTACCGTTATGACTCATTTAAAGTTTGAAGTGCATACATAGAATGAAACAAACAGGCCTGTATTGCACAATTGCAGCTAATGTTAAACTCTGCTGTTAGATTAGCATTCGACTATTATTGAATTGGTGAATTTCTAAATGTCCTGCTTTTACACTGTATTTTAATGTCAAATTATTTTTAATCAATTTATTATGTGTTTTTTTTTTATATCATTCATAGTGCAAGTTGCACTGAGTTGTATGACATGTACCTGGGGTTGATTTCTCCTGCTCTTCTTCTTCTGAATCATCCATCAGCTGCTGTCTCTCCTCTGAGCCCACAGCTGCATACTCTGTCTCCCTGCATCTCCACTGAGGTAATGAAGGTGGAGGAACCAGCAGGAAGAAATAGCTGGTGGTGGTTTAAGGTTAAGCAAAAAAATTAAAAAAGAGCCAGGAAGAATAATTTCATTAGTATTGGGAGTAAAACAAGAGAAGGTATTAACAGAGAAAACTGCTAAATCAGGTGAAGGGGACTTAGGTTTAATTGATTGAGGAATAAATGCTGAATTATAGAAACTCTCAGAACCAAACTGCCAATAAGCTAGAGTCATTTCCTATATACCGGTAGTTTAATTTAAAAAAAATACAGACACTTCATGACCCATTTCTGTGTAGAAGGGCCGCTCACACCTCATGTAAAAATTATAAATAGAAGACTGGCCTATTTTTACATTTGTAGAGCGGATCCCCGTGGCACATACACACCACTTCCGTGCTGCTCTCACACCTGGTGTAGCCAGATTTATTGATTATAGGATCACAAGATGTTTTTTTTTTCCTCACTTGCCTCTCAGGGCTTCCGTAACTTTGGGTTGATCCGTTTCAAAAAAATCCTAATTACATCCACTGTGATTCAAAGTTGTAAAACAAAACATGACAAAGTGCAATAACCATTGTAACTGTGCAGCTCCAGCTGTGAATAGAGTGACATGAGCAGCATGAATCAGTCTGTCTATCCTCTGTCTATACACACAGGGCTGGGGGAGTCAGAACTTAACAAACTAAGATGATTACCAGATAAATTGGGACTATATTTGGACCAAATCATTTGGTATTGATTGTTCCTCATTCTTAGGAACATATTGTGCACTCATTGTGCAAATATGTCAAATCCTTATCAGCTGTTTAACATTTAGGGATCAAAGATCAGGCTGATAAAAAAAAGATTTTCTACTAAACTTGTTTTGTACATTGCCTCAGCAGGCCTTCGAAATATCAGCTGAAGCAGAAATTGATCGATATTGTGGATGGTAGAAATGATTTTTGGCAGGTATTTACATTTAATGTGACCGTCCTTGGAAGGTGAGACTAAAGGGACTAAAATACAGAATGACTGGTAACAAATACAGAATTCTGTATTTCCACACTTACCTAATCAACATAGCAAACGGCACCACCAGCATGATGAGGAGTGTGATCTTGGGCGACAGGCCGACTTGGGTGAGGCCTGAGTAGAGGAAGGCTCCAGCAACACCAGCGCCACCAGTACCTGAGCCCCACCCTCCCAGTACATCCCTGAGGCAGGTGGGAAACCACTGTTTACAATCCAAAATAAATATCTTTCTAAGACACATCATAGTGTATTTAATGGCTGATACTTTGCAAAAACACAACATGAGAGATACACAAATACACACTTACATGTGTACAGATGGTTTGTTAGACCATCAGCTGCTACTTTACATTATTGCTGCCAATTTCCCACAGGTTTAAATTCATGACAGGGTGGTATTAAAATGACCTTTCAGGGACTTGAAGCTTGCTTGGGATAGGTTTAATTGTAGTCATATTATTCACACATTTAAGGAAGCCCCAACATGAGGGACTTCAAGTGCCAAAAAACTCACTAGCACAATTCTGAAATTAAGGATGTCAGAGTTACAAAAAGAAAGACTTCTTAAAACAACCGCTGTTCACACCAGGAACAGAAAGAAAATGGGTGGAAAGTTCGGATTAATACAAATTAAAACACTTATGGTTAATCACAATTATAGGAAACTAAGTCATATTTGACTTTTTTTTTTTTTTTTTTTTTACTTTGGCTTAAAAAGTCAATATTATGAGTTAAAAAGTTATAATTTTAACTTTCCTTCTCATAATTATGTCTTAGTATTATTCTTATTTATGTCTTTCCTGTCAGAAATAGGCTTCCAGAGAACTGCATCACAAAGCAATAACCAGACTTTGTCAGGACATCAAAGGAAAAACTTAAAGTAGTAAATTCACAGTTCGTAGTAAAACGTGAAGATACTGGCTGTCTTTGCTTAACAGACTAAACCTTACAGTTATGTCATCTGCCGAAGTTCAATTTAGATTCTGTCTTCTCATCTCAACTATGGATTAGAGAAAGCTATGTGAGGTTGGAAAACATGGAACAAATAAGTTTACCTGCTGAAGAAGACCGTGAGAGAGAGGAAGGACAGTTCTCCCAGCCCAGAGCTGACACTGGCAAAGATCACTCCTAGAAACACAGTGGCAGAGAGGTTTATAGGACAGAGATGCTCATGAATTACAGAAAAGCAATAATCACAGGGGGACTTAATCGTTTGTTTGACAGGGAAGAAGAATCACATATGAATTCAACTTTAGACATTCTCGAGTGTTTGAAAGTGTGTAATTAATCAGATTAGCTGTGAAGTGATACCTGAATCATTTATATGTCCCTCATAGATCATCTGCTTTGGTGGATCCAATCATGTTACTTCTTTTTGCCAGTTTACACAACTACTCAGCAGTGCCTAATTTGTCTTTAGAATTTGGAATTTCCTCTTTGACCCGGTCGCTCCAAATGATGACAATTTACTTACTGATGAAGAGCACTGCTGGATGGGACAATAAAGTTGTGTTCTATCCTTTTTTCCCCCGGGACAATGCACATTGATCTACCACTGGATAGGATGGAAATTCTTGTGCCAGACAACAACATAAGAATAAAAAGAAATAGAGTAATAAAGGTAAAGTGTATAAGGACTAAATGCTAACACCAATGTCTAATAGAATAACAATAAAAGTAAGACACATTTAGTCAAATAAATAAACTTAAATAGAAAAGTAATATTGCACATGATATTGATCCCATAGAAGGTTAGATGGCCAAGGCGACTTGTTTTGTTCCCGGTTCACAAGCTCCACTTCTTCTTCTCTGTTTACTGGCGGATTACAGCCATGCGTAAAGCGTAGCCTTTACCGCCAACTGCTGACCAAACTACGCTTTGTAACGAGCCGAGTTTATTCGCTCCAAACCAGCTGATGGAGATGCGCCTAATTCGCATTTCTTTTTTTGCGACATTTAAAAAGTTAGCTTAAAATTCGCTTGACAATTGAATGGAAACACAGATACTGACAGGTGAAATGTCACAAGTGTAATTTTTGTATACATCGTGCACAGAGGGTGTAAATAGGGGCCCATAGCTCATTTTTGCCCCAGGGCCTCTTAGAGGGTTAATCTGGCCCTGTCTGACCAGGGGCCTGGGCTCACAGGGCGATGTGATACATATTTCTGCTGACTTTAATACAGACTCTTGAAAGAAAAGAGTATGTAAATACACAAACATCAGTTCACTGATCAGTAAGTATCAAGTATTTCTAGGAGCAGGTTATGATTAGACTAAAATGGTATCATATTTCTGCGGAACAACCGCAGCGGACCCCGTTGAGATAAGATGACAGGAAATGAAACGGAGGCAAAAGACTCTAAGCTGCATCTAATCCATCATCAGTTTGACCACCAATAATAAAAAAAGCTTCGACTGAAATGAATAATAGCACTGTAAAAAAAAAAGAAAATGGCAGCTTTACCTAGAATGCTCATCCACACAGCTGAGGAGGAGGACACGAGGAGGAAACTTGTTGCTGCCATGATGGCACAGAACAATACTCGCATGCTAGAAAAACAGGAATTAGGCAGGACATTTACAATAGAGTCCATGTAGTACAAAAGCATCACAGGATCATGCTTTTATTTATACAGTATTCTTTTTGCTGTATTAACACTGACTGCACAGCATACAAGGCACATAAAGTGACAACTGTAAATAAAAATTAAATAAAAGCTGGTACTCACAAAAATGGCCAATTTCAAATAGTAATGGAAAGGTAAATGGGCTTCACTCATATGGCGCTTTTTTAACCTTAATGGTTCCCAAAGCTTTACAGATTGGTCTCATTCACCCATTCTCTCTCTCACACACACACACAAGGTGACAGAACTGGCAAATGACACTTCGACATGTGGACAGGAGGGGATCAAACCCCCAACCCTGGGATTAATGGACGACCCGCTGTACCACCTGAGCCACATAAAGTCCTATAGAGCTGCAACAATTAGACAATTGAAAGAAAATGAATTGCCAACCATTTTGATAATCGATTAATTGTTTCAGTCATTTTTCAAGCAAAAGTGTCAAAACCATTTGCTGGTTCCAGCTTCTTAAACGTGAGGATCTGCTGCTTTTCTTTGTCATGTATGACAGTAAATGGTTTTGGACTGTTGGAACAAAACAAGGCATCTGAAGACGTCACTTTGGGCTCTGGAAAATTGTGATGGGCATTTTTCACAATTTTGTGACATTTTATAGACTAAACCATTAAACATGAAAATAATCGTTAGTTGCAGCCCTAAAGTCCTATCTCTAATATAAGCCTGTTCCAAATAAAAACCTGTTCATGGCCACTATTTGGACATTTTCAGTGACAAAAAGTAATATGAGGCACCAACGTAACCTCCAAAATGTGTCTGAATAATAATGGATGACTGTTGGATATTCAAAGTATGGAATGGCTTTAACCTGCAGGTATAACTGCCGATGTGGCCAAGTTGTTTTTCGGGTGAACCAAAACGTTAATTACTGCCAGCATGTACTGGCAGTTCCCATTTAAAACATTTTGTAAATAATCAGGTTGAGATTGCCTTGAGAATTTTTTTTTTTTTTTTTTTTACAGATTTCTTAGATTTTTTTTATGAACTTCATGATAACCATTGTCTTACCCATAAGGCAGTTTGTGGATCACAAAGGGAGCAAGCAGCTTGATGACGAGTGTTGGGAGGATGTCAGCTAACAGCACCGCCTGAGAAGAAAAGCATCAGGACTGTCACCCAGACCAAGAGCAACAGCCAGCGTGAAGAGTGTGATGTGATGTCCTCTTTCAAATCATTAGTGCTGCTTATATTTCAAATATGATGTGGCAAATAGGAAATGCTGAAGGAGAAGAATTCCATTTCTGTGGAATATTTTTTTTATTGTTGCCTAAAGCAACAACCATCCCAAAGTGGGTGCTGTGGTAATATACAGTAGGTCTAGGAGGTCCGGCCTCCAATTTTAGCATCGCTGCACTGGCTGCCCCTTATGCTTACAATGCATTTTAAAATCTGATGGTCTGGCTCCAGATTTATATTAAAGAACTTTTAACCCCTTACAGCCCAGTCAGGCCCCTAAGACCAGCAGATCCAAACCTTTTACAAGATGGCCTACACAATGTTTTCTTTTTCCATTATCACATCACTTTCATATTTCCTCTTTATATTACCATGTTATGGCATTTTATTTTAATAATTGTGCTTGTTTCAGCATCATCTTTTTAGTATTTTTATATGTACTTCCATATATTCTAGAATCCTTTATATGAGATCATCTCTTATATTTGATTTTTGAATTATTGTTCTGGAAATCCTTTAATCTGGAAAGCACATTGTGCCTTTGCTTGGAAAGTGCTAAATATAAAATGATTATTAGAAATTATTATTATTATATGTTACAATGCCTTATTTTTGTGGACTGGATGCGTTTCACTGTTTCACCATTTTAGCCTCATAACACTGTGGTATTCTGCAGTGCTGAGAGCTGAAAATTTTTTCCAGTCTGGTACTTTCATTTCTAGTTTTATTGTCATTTTAGTTTCAGTACCTGTTTACTCGCAAACCCTCACAGTGACAAACGAATAATTCTCTGTCAACATACGGACTGGTTAGGGTAATTTGGCGTTGTGTAGTGAATCTCCATTTACCGCAGTAGAGACAGGATTGCAGTCATAGCGGCTACTGTTGCTGCTGTTCCCGCCTTGGGAACCCACAGCCGATGTGGCTGAAATCTAGAAATCAAAAAAAGAAACGAGTAAAAAGTGAATAATTAGCCTAAAACAGACGTTATAGCTTCAAGCCCTTACCAATAACAAGGGTCAGTGCTAATACAAAATACTTAAATGCAAATTTGTCTTCTTACAGATGCCGTGGCGTTTCCTGACTCTTGTTTTTTGAGGATGTCATGGGCGGCACTCAGCATTACCACATAAGCAAAGTTGTTGCACAATCCAAGGAGCCTGAGGAGGTAATCAGAAGATCGATAAGACAGGGTCAGCAGATTCAGACGCATGAATAACTGACAACTAAGCCACTGGCTGAGAGCTCTGTCTTTGAGAAAACACACAAAAAAAACCTAGATCTCAATCGTACATTTTACAGGGTTCGTACAGCTTTTGAAGAATAAATCAAGCACTTTCAAGGTACCTAAACCAAAAATTTCCAGACTCTTGAAGCCTTTAATTGTTACTATAAATGCCAAGAGAAAACAAACAAATATCATTTGAAATATGAATGGTTTATGGTTTCCATTAGTGACTGTGTAGATAATGAAATACCAGATTATGTTGAAAATCAAGCATTTTTCAAGGAGTAGATTCAAACTCAAGCATATTCCTAACCTTGAAAACATAATGGTAATTTAAGCAATATAAACGTTCCTTTAAATGTTCGCTTCATGCCAACGTTCTTAATGCATCAGTGTTTAATGTTGTCTTTACAGGAACTTTCCCGAAATAAAAATGTAAATAAACAATATTATTTAGATGAGAAAATATATGACAAAAATACAGGTAGAAGAGGCTCAGAATTCAATGCCAACTTCTGATAATTGACCGGTTTTGACACCAATTAGCACTTGAACCAGATTTCACCAACTATCTGTGACTAATAAACATTTTTCCTGCTTATGTTGTTGTATATTTCTTTACCATGACATTTAAGCTGAAAATGATCTGAGACTGTTTGGGGACAACATTTGTTTTATTTACCGAGGTTGTCAGAATAAATACGAATAAACAGCTAGTTCTCTGTTTCCCTCCATCAGTGTGAGTGAATGGAGGAGCGGATGGATACACGCTGTTCTGCTAACAGCAAGTTAGCAACGCTAAGAGGAAGCTGTGGGCTTCATTGGTTTGGACTTTATATCTAACACTAGCTTACCTCTGGCAATTTTCCACTTTATTGTATGTAACACTTTAAAATTAGTTATGAACACTGGTAGCATTACTTTAAATAGTGTCTTAGGAGACTTCGCTGTACTTCGGCATTGGTTTTGAAAACTAGACTTTCAGTTTGTTTGAAGCACTCACCAAAATCCAGTCCAGTTGCGCCATTGTGTGCAACTACCTATAAACAATAGATAACAAGACCTTTATATGGCAGTGCGGTTTGTAATTTGATATGTATGAGTCAAGTCAAACACACTGCCGACAGATGACAGACCCACCATTAATGTCAGAGCGCTGAACAGGATCTGCGTTAACGCTGGCTGTCTGCTCCATGTTACAAATGAGCACAAGATAAAAGCGAACTGCTAACAGCTAAAGCTACTACAATGCTCACGAGACATCGTAGTCTGGATGCTAAGTAGCTCAATAAACTTCCTCAAACACAGACGGCAAATTCACCGAAATATAGCTTGTGCGGCTTTAGCTTGTATTTGTAAACTTTGACGACGTCACATGAAACGCGGTGTCTCATACAAATAAATCCCCGCGGAAACAAAACCAGCCCAGCCCGTTCCCGTTCGCAATTCAGGATACAAACTTAGCGGGGAACTGTCACGTTTATTATTCTTGTTATGCAAATTACAGTATTTTGTAACGTCAAAAATACTTTAAAAATATTTTCTTTAAAGAAACTGTGATCCAGTTTGCGCTATCTTCACTGCCCCTGCTTCCAGCGTCACAAGCTGTCATGGATGTATTTGTGCATTTATTTTAACCCCACCTATTTTTTAGGGGCCCTCTGCAAAATGTTGTTTGGGAGCCCATATTTTGTGATGTATACAGTGTATATATATATATATATATATATATATATATTTTTTTTTTTTTTTTTTGAGCATATAGGTGCTTTGACTCAACACACGAGGGCGCTTGGCTACCAAGAGACACCGGTCATTTTAATTTCTTAGAAAAGAAGGCTAAAATGGCAGCTTGGGGGCCCCCTGGTGGCTTGGGGGGCCCTATGCAACCGCATAGTCTGCATATAGCAAGAAGCGGCCCTGTAACAAAGCAATATATAACACTTAATACGGTAAAGGTAAAATGGAAATAACATAAATAACACACTATAATGTAGCTCTAAGCAAATACAAGGACATTTTAAAGTGTGCTGACAAGTATAACTCCTCTTATGAAGCACATATATATATATATATATATATATATATATATATAGTTATTATTATATACAATGATATGTCTTCATGAGTTTATAAAAAGCTTTAAACCCACCTGTGAATGATTTGTACATTAACAGTAACAACAGTTAAAATATAAACACATTGTAAGGATTTGGTCATGTGTGTAATCATACAGCTACATTATACTCTGTACAGCTATTTATACATCGTTACAGATGTTTCCTATGAGGAGTTGACAAATACACTAATAAACAGTAAAAATGTACATAAAAAATAATCAGAACTTTATCCTTACATTTGCTTACAACTACATTCTACTACGTCATAAACAATTTATTGAGTGTACTGCTCATAAATATGAAACTGGGGAGGTTAAAGTAAGGTGTTACGCAACAACAAATAGTCTGAGCAGCAGAAAGACAAAATATTAACAACACTAATAATAATTGCATTAAACTTAGCATTCAAATAATATCATAACATCTTACCACCAGGCACAATTATGGTTCAAACTGTTTACTGTAAAAAGAAAAGTTGTAAAAAGATGTTTTTAGACCAGAATAGTCAGTCTAGTCTTGTTTAAACTTTGAGGATCATATTTTAAATGCTAATACAGTGTTCTGGATTTATAACCTTATTAATTAACAAAAGTAATAAAACTCTGGGTTGCATTTTAATATTTCTCTCTGAAATGTTGTGGAGCAAAAATATAAAGCCTTACAAAGTGGAGATACTTTTAAAAAAAAAAGTACCAGTATTTTAAAACTTTGCTTCGCAGTGCTTCCAGGTGTGGGTTGAGAGGAAAAGGAGGGCTGATGGTGCTGATAAGAATGTCATCTCTCTGAGCGGTGGATATAAAGCTGCAGCTGCTCCCTCGCAGCCTGCAGAGCTGTCACAGCCATGGCCTTGTGCAAACTGCTCACTGCGCTGGTTCTGATCCACAACGCTGGAGGTGAGAACATTATTTTACTGTCAAGATGAATGTGTTACCAACTCTTACTAGTAGAACTGAATTTGCCAATTACAAACTGATATAAACGCTTTTACAAATCATGAGGTATTAAAATCATGGGTCTTTTATGGCAAAACCAGTCAAATTGCTCTGTAATTATAAATTATTTCTATGATATTGGCAGTTCTTTGACTAACAGTGATGACTGGACATCTTAGTTGTCCTGTCTATTCTAGATATCTAGATTTCAAGAAAAAGTTTGACATTTTGGGAAATACGCTTATTTGCTTTCTTGCCAAGAGTTAGATGATAATATTGATACCACTATCTACAGCTACAGCTAGCAGCCGATTAGCCAATACCGCCACCTGTAGTTGAGTGGAATAGTGTGAAACTGTGTCTTGCCTCACCCGCGTGCACGCATACACACGTGTGCATCCTCATATGTGTGCAGGAGACAAACAAAAAGAGGGACCCACTCGTAAAAACTGCTCCAAAGCACTACTAGAGGTTAGATTTTATAAAGTTTCATTATTGCTTTTTAGGCTTGCTTGGGGCTGAGGTGAGGAGCTCCATTGTCGGGGGGCAGGATGCTCCAAAGGGCAGCTGGCCGTGGATGGTCCACCTAAACATCACATCTGATGGTATCAAGAGGTGGCGCTGCGGCGCCACCATCCTCAACGATGAATGGCTGCTGACTGCTGCAAACTGCTGGGATAAGTAAGTGTGTTTCTGTCTGCGTTTTCAGATTCTTTTTTTTCCACATGATCTTCATCACCTTCCATAGAAGTGAGCCCATTGATTATTACAGGCATCTAGGTGTATCAAGACCACTATGCTGCTTTTAATGGAGCCCGCCAGGGGATCAAAAAAAATATATTGGCAACCCATGCGCATGAATGGATGGGTTCAGCAAAAGTGGGACACTTTTTATGCACTGGGGGGACTACACTATAACAATAATTCATTCACACCAATCATATTTTAGAGAAATGGTACAACTCTCCTTAACATGCTATTGATTACTGTCTAAAAGTAATAGACTCACAAACCCAACAAGGACCCCTTTTCCTCATTCATGATTTTAAGGTTTAGTGGGACACCTTGTCTTCTAAAGTGGGGTGGCAGTAGTTCAGTCCATAGGGACTTGGCTTGGACCGGAGGGTGGCCGGTTAGAGTCCAGCATGGACCAGTTGATACGGAGGTGGACTGGTAGCTCAAGAGGTGCCAGTTCACCCTCCGGGGCACTCCATCTCACCCCTAACTGCTCTGACATTAATTGCATGTGTATAGGTTTCTGTGTGTGTGTAAAAAGATTACTAACAGAGTGAAAAAATTAATTTCCCAATTTCCTCAAAGGGACAAAATAATAGTGGAACTGCAGAGCCAGGTGTTCATCTCTACGAGCACCCCCTTTCACATTACATGAGCCATTTGATCCATAGTTGATATAAAAATACTGATTAGTGCAGCTTTAAACAATGATGACAACTGAATGACTCCAGTGTTAAATGAATGTTAATATTTATATTTAACAATATATGCAAAAAAAAAAAGTCTGTGTATTCTTATGTCAAAATCCAATCACGTTTTCTTCCTGTAAAACAAGAAGCTTGAACCAACCAATATCAGGCAATAATATCATGACATCCACCCATCAATCAATCTTCAACCTTTAGCGGCACAGAGCTAAGATTCATCAGTTAGCTAGCTAGCAACAGCATGGAGGTTGGTGTGTCACGCCCACTTTTCAACACTCAAATCTAATTCCTCCCAACGTTATGTCCCGCCTGCCTGCCCTGTTTCCCTTGGAAATACGTCACGATATGGAAGCTCGATACTCTCGAAATGCTGTTTCATCTTGATTTTAAGTCTATTAAAGGGAGCCTGATATCGAAACGTGCTGAACATAGATATTTGATCCATTGCTATAGAAATGATGATTGTAGCCCCCTTAAAGTCCTTATGTTTTTAAGGTCCAATTCATTTGCTGGTCCACGTTCCCTAAACACACGTCAACTGGTCTCTCGACAACGATGATGTTCCACAAACAGAAGTGACGTGTCGTGTTGTGGCAAGATTTCAAGATTAAAAACTCTTTATTGGTTCTATCCAGACAAATGTCCCACTTCTGCTGAAGAATACTAATGAGTAGAGTGTGTTAATGGAGGGTCATTCATAAAAATGCAGAAAAACTAATATGTATGTGTTTGTGTTGCCAGACGGCGTGCCCCTAAATATGATCGATCAATGGCTTGGGTCGGCACCCACAGTCTGCACAAGGCGTCTGCTCGTTACATGCAGATACTTTATGCCATACCTCACCCTAAATACCAAGCCCTGAGCAGCGGCTATGTGAACGACATCGCCCTGGTGAAGCTGAAGAAAAAGGTCAAATTCTCAGCGCATGTTGCACGAGTGAGTCTGCCCAGCGTGGACGACACCTTCAGTTCATCATCCGAGTGTTGGATCACTGGCTGGGGGAGAATTGGGAATAATGGTAAGTCCTGCATATAAAGTAGACTATAAGGTGCACACACTGCAGAAGGACACATGAACACACACACACACACATCCATGCATTGTAAATTCTCATACATAATTTTATTTACAGAGTATTAGCCATGGACCCTACTATCTATCAAATTTACAGTAGTAAGACAAAATGATGTGCTCTCTTCTCCCAAGGCTTAGTTTAGCAACGGGATGGTCTTGGTGTCACTCTCAAACACAAAAACATCCAGCCATAAATACAATAAACTACATCCCAAGGTCATAAACATCTCATCTCCTCCGCTCTTATTCTGTGTGTGTGTGTGTGTGTGTGTGTGTGTGTGTGCGTCTGTGCAGTACCACTTCCGGATCCGGAAACCCTTCAGCAGCTGAAGATTCCCATCATCCCTCAGAGTCTGTGTAAGGCGAAGTATCCAGGTCTGACGTCTGACATGCTGTGTGCAGGGGACATGGCTGGAGGGAAAGACGCCTGCGAGGTGAGTTTTCCTGTTTAAGCCAGTGGAAATATAAATTCATTTGACTTGGACCACTAGGTCGGGAAGCACTGGACTACACCTATAGAGTAGTTAAAACTAGCTCCACCTGGACCTACAACAGTAAAATACTACTTACGCATTGATGTGTCAGTATTAACAATCTAATAATGTCACATAGAATAATGTATTAGTTACAGGGGCCATCTTACTGCAGAATGACTACTTTTACTTTTGATACTTACATTTTTCTGCTAATACTTCTGTACTTTTACTGAAGTATGATTTTGAATGCAGGACTTTTACTTGTACTGGAGTATTTGTACATTGTTGTATTAGTACTTTTACGTAAGGGTCTGAGAGTACTTCTTCCACCACTGAAAATTACTCTTAAAAGTCTAATAACATCTCAGCCAGGGCCGTTTCTTGCCCCCGAAGCCACGAAGCTTCCATTTTAGCCTTTCTTTTTTTTTAGAAATTAAAATGGCCGCTCTCTCTCTCTCTCT